>DWCF01002064.1:0-26029 GCA_018230265.1 Delias oraia | reverse complement strand
GTGTAGCTTAAGAGTTTACCGCAGTAACAGAAGCCTATCAGATAAGCCTAGATATAATCTATATATCCATGTAAATCGTTCTAAAAGACCACTATCAGGAAGACTTTTATAAAGTAATACATAACAGGGAATAAATCATAAATTAAATTATAATTGTCCGGATCGGGATTCGAAACCGATACCTCTCGCTTCATGGTAGACTTATAAAACCGCTTAGCTACAAGGCTCTCAAGATTTCCACATATTTGCAAAAATAAACGTATAATTTATAGCATTTTTCATATCGTCTGTGGTAAAAAGTTGGAGCCATTTGCGAAGAGCACATAGGCAACGAAAAGGAGCGGCCGACGAAAGGTAGTTGCTAATGAACGTGTGAAGTCTATCACTCTACTAGTTCAATATTGTCACGTGAGCCGAGCGCGCTCTGGTGATTGCTCTGCCGGCAGAGGTCGGTTTCGGCGGCGAAAATAAACGCGGCGTTATATTATGCGCGTGTGTCTGCCTTCCGAAAGCTTTTAGCGGCGCATCACTGGGGACGGCGCGTCCAGAGGGCGACAGTCGCTAATGTATTCAAATCATTTCAATACAGGTTGTACAGAAGTTTAATACAGAGTATTGGTTGTGAAATTTAAGACATCATCATCATCATTTCAGCTGTAGGACGTCCACTGCTGGACATAGGCATCCCTTTCGGATCGGGGGTATAGAATATCATATAATATTATCTAGAAAATTATTCAAAGTACCTACAAATCAAAAAATAAATTTAAAAATTATATTAAGGTAAAAAAATCATAAAATGCATGTTCTTAAGCAATAGTGGCGTTAGTACCTAGTAAGTAAATGTTAATACTTCCAGTTCTTAATAATGTAAACATAGTTATAAACTATAATAATAATAATTTAACTTGCTAAGTTTGGGCGTGTTTGTGAGTAACAAAAGTTTTAAAACATTCAAAGGTGGCTATGTGCTCCTATGTTCAATAGAGATGTTTTGGAATGGCAATTGGCAAAATTTTTCTTTCATCTTATTTTTCGCATCTCTTCAATCTATGGAATGTTTACATTTAATGATCGGATACATATTCACGAACTTCTAACAGTTAGTGTGCCTTTTCATCTGATTCCTATTACATATATGATAATTCTAATCGAATAGGTTGAAATAACTTACGCAAATGAAAACGAACTATTCATTAGAACTTTTGTTTCGTTTCTTTTCATTATCTATAACAACACGAAAGCTACACCTACGCCTTCAATGGGAAATTAATACACAAGATTCGTGAATAAAAAAAATTGAATTGATATAAGAAATTCTGCTTCTCGTAAGGGAAACATCTGGTTTTTTCCCGTAAGTCGTACTGCACACAGCCGACCATACATTACAAGGTCACGTCAGTGTATTTCCGATGCATGGAGCTGTCGTGTTATTAAATTATGTCTATTTTTATGACGTCTGTTAATAATTCAATAAATCACGGCTGAACGTTTTTGCTTTGTTGCGTAGACGTTTTCGCTAAACAAGCTATAATGGATTTAGTTTAAGTGACGTTGACTTTTATTTTGTTTAATGTTTCCTTTTTACCAGCATTATGTATTATATAAAAGGTATTCATTAAGCGAATATTAAGTTCGCTCTTGTATTCGGGCACCATTTTTTAACACCAATTAAATAGAAATTTGTTTCTTTAAATTAACTTTCAACCCAAAAGTATATTTTTTGTTGATAAAGTCGTTGTGGATAAAGAGAAAATTATTTATTAACTATTTAAATATCAAATTCTTTGCAACAAAATACTAATTATTCCCACAACGAAGCCCATACATACCTAAACCAAACAGAAGTGGATCAACCACCATTCCTGTGTAAAATGGACTCCCATTGCAATAAAATAGTGCTTTAAAAATATTATGGTAGCACACTGGTTATTGTTAGTATATATTTTTTACGGCAACAGTAGAAGCGACTCCACAGCGACCCTAGCCTCCATTAGCGATAAATTGACGTGGTGCTTTAGTCCGTGGCGCCTCACTGTAAAGGTGGGCTACACACGTGATTAGAATGTGTAACTCACTTACCGAACTTGGGCGTTTCTTTGCAGGAAAATTGTGAACAACCTTTTTAGGTCGGTTTTCAGTCTGCTTTTATCCGTGTAGTAATTTAATTAAATGTTTACCGGTAATGTATTTCGTGGCTTTGCTTCGCCAATTAAAATAATGGATTTTTTGTCAAATAGTTTATATTATAGAAGAAAATCAAAACTGTTGTTCAAATTAAGTTATGAATTTAAAACAAGGTAGTATTTTTGAACAACAAGTTTTAGCTTCTACAAATAAAGTTTAGAGATTAATAATTCATAGTGTGCTTTTAAATATTGAAGCAAAAAGTTGGTTATTCTAATGTATACTGTCCTTAAAATAATAATTATTGCTACATACATTTTAAAATTTCATGGCCACGAACTCTGTTTATGTATAAAGTTACTAAGTAAGGAGAGAATGAGTATATTTGAAACGTTTAATTTTGTTTAACTTTCGGTTAGTTATGAGTTAAAAGCAAAACTAATGAAATTTTTATCGAAGGCCTAATTTTCTTTTTATTGTTTTAAGGAAACCACTACAAAGGGTCTACCAACTACAATCGACATTTTGTTAAAATGATATTGTAATTTTATTACAACTCCCTCGAAAATCCAAAAACAAATAGTTTATTATTCTTGATTCGTAACAATGTGTTAGACAAAAAAAATATACAGTGGGATCTTGATAACTCTTATGTCAAGATAAAAAATTCGATCTAATGAGAATTGTATCCAAGAGTAAACTCGAAAAATTCCGAGTATTTTGAGATACCTACATTGGATTTATTTGCTAAAACTTAAGAATGATAAAGGTGCGGTTTATAAGAATATTTTTCAACTTTCAACATTAACTCCACATGTTAAACAACAATTCGAACATATTTATTTATATAAATTAAAATACCCTAGAATAAACTAAACGGATCACGGCCTAGGGTAGGACACGGACATCATCGGACTTAATCATGACACCAATATCTTACTAGCTACGACTTACGCAGTATCGTTTTTGAAATTCGAGTTAAAGAGAATTAATATTCTTATCAATGCCTCTTACGGAAATTTTTTTCGAGTTCCGCAAAAGGGAATAGCATTTTAATCGACGTAATGATCATTTTGACCAAACGAAGTTCCACTGTATTAACGAATACAAATATAATATAAAAATGTGAGAAATTTGAAATAACTCCTCGGTTGAAAAACTCAACGGCTCGAATTGTGTCAGACGAGTTTTAAAAACGGCATTAAGGCATCAAGCACACATCAATAGGCAACAATGGCGACGTTTTAAAGGAAAAATCCGAGAAAGTGGCGAATAATGGCAGCGATGGAATGGAAAATCACTTCCGCTGACGGCGAGCGATTTGAGAAGAGCTTTATGCGCTTATTATGGAGGGCGCTTTATATTCCAATAAGTTTAGCCGAGGTCTCATGTTCAGTGCGGAACCAACTTTCGAGAAAACAAAAAGGAAGTTGTCTCTAATGTAGTTATTTCTCTGTCAATGTCTTACTCGCTTAGGTACGGAATTTCTCTGATTCCGTCTCCGACGAAGACGACGATTCAATAACATTTATATCTTACCTTACTAGTGCTAATATTGGTTTAATGGAGATGAATCAGGGCGGAACAATATAATTGAGCAAAATATTCAGAAGCTGGTATCCCTGAAATAGTAAGAGAAAGAGATATTTAGACGATGGGAAGCCATAGTAAAAGCGGTAGCAGGACAACAATGGCCTACTGATGAGTTGTAAAAACTAGATTTTAGTAAGTACCTACCGTTTGTTAAATTAATGTTTTTAAATGAAAATAGGGCGTCAAAGGAGCAGGAGGCTCGCCTACGATGAGGGATCCTCCGCTTATGCTCATGTTATTTATATGAGCCAAATAGAAGCCCTCTTCTATTACTTCCTCGCAATCTTAAATAAATTTATGTAAAGAAAAATGATTCTTTGGGACAAGTTATAGGTTCGGCCATTTAATGTAATATTTGAAATAACATTGCGACTTCGAACATTACATGTCGTTTCTTTTCTTGCTCGTCACCCAAATGCCAGGAGTGAATAGAACAACATAATACACATACGCGTAGGCTATAAATAAGCAAGAAAATGTTTAAAAATTTGAACGCTCGAAGTGAAAAATGCTCAATGAAGTTGAGCGATACATCACACGGCACTTAGTGGCGAGACGTAAATTTGTCACGATCAAAGGCGGGGCTTGAATAATCGAGTCTTCCTTACGCTTCCTAAGTGGCTATAATTTAGTTATGACAGATTTCAGTAGGATGCGTTTTCTGTATGGACTGCCGCTCCATACATCCACGAGTTTTGCCCTTGTTCGCCGCGAGCCGCTTTCTCGGTTACTCAGTGAAATCTATCCCATTACTAACATACAACTGAAGACAAATGTATCGCTTAAAATTGGAAATTGGAAATTGCTTGATTACACGTAATAAATAGTAACTAATATTTAATTAATATTTAATTTAATTATGTGATTATATATCTCTCAATTTTATAAATTAAATTAAACATCAGATAACGTGCTGCAAATTAAGTTTCAGTTTTTGTACATTATATAACTACCGTATATTAATAATTGAATTAACATCCATGTCTCGCGGGTGAAGCAAAGTGCGTCCACTGTGCTCCCCTTACAATTAAATTGTCCTCGCATTTTGTACATTATGCTAAGAATGATTTTTCACAGTCTACTCGTAAAACGGAAGTGAATTAATATATAATACCAGTTGTATTGAGTACTAAGGATCGTTAAATCTGAAATAGACTTGTGAATGACAATGATTTGAATTAACTTTCATCTTATTTTCACGCCGCTACCGGCCCGGTAATTTATTGCGCCTCCTACAATGTGTTTTACGATAATGGATGTTTACGGTTAAAATAATTCATTCAAATTGTAAAACACGAAGCTTGCAAACATTGCTTGTTTTTCTTTGATGCAACAAAATTATATCTTCGCTAATTTTAAATACACTTTATGTAGCGACACTTTAAGAGATACCTACAGTTTAATTTAGGCAATTATCAACTATTATCGTTTTAAAATAAGGTTTATTCGTTTAGTAGCTACACAAAACATTTTAAAAAAAGTCTGTTGTCTTTGATTAAATTGAGCAAAGGAAACTTACTTTTACCTTCTATGCAACGCACCTGCCACGGAAACCGAGTAAAACAAATGAAAAATAGTTACACAAATATTTATTTACTTACACAAATTAGACAAGGAATTGTTACACGCGACAGACATTAACGCTAAACGAAAAATAATCACAGATTGAATACACTTGACGAATCCGCCAACGATATCACTAAATGAAAAACTCTCTCTCGGTGATCTGCCCCTTGCGAAGAAAGCTGCTGTAGAGAGATCGCATCGGTTTTTTTTACCTAAGCTAACACAAACGGCAGACCCCGAGAGCGCGGCTACATTTCGGCATAAATCAACCAATCAATAATCACAGTATAAACTGGCAGACATCACAAAAAGAAAGTTACAAAAATAGCAAAAGATTGGATCGGCCGTTATTAAGGCGATTCGAAAACTCCTCCTTAATCTAGGGTAATAAGAGAGCATTTTAACTTTATTAAACATGTTAGTTTCACAGAGAAAATCTCAAATACGGATAAACATATCCTATTAAATTAATCCTATCAAAAAAAGAGCGTTCCTATCCCATGAAGGCCGGCAACGCACCCGCGGCCGTGCAAAAGCTAGGGGTGTCTATGCGCGGAGAACTGCTTATCGTAGATGACCCTCCAGCTCGAATGCCACCGTTAATATAAAAAAAATATTGTGTGACTAAGGACCAACTCATCGGTGGTAAATTGAGATTGGTGAAAGTAAATTAAATTAGAATGCAATGGCGGTAAAAGTTTTCGAATGTTCGCCGACGACCGTCCCTGGCTGAGTAAATCTCACCGATTTCTAAGTATCGTCTTTTTAAAAATGCATCTTGGCCGAATATTATACTTTAAGGACATCAATTTCTTATCACAGCATACCTGTATTAACTCGTACCGTTAATATTAACACGCATCTTATTCCAAGTGTCCATCAAGGCACACTTTTAGCACACCTACTTTTCACAATTTTAAATTTCCTGAAATTCAGCTTTTAACCAACTTAATAGTGACAATATTCATTCGGTTAACATAATGTACGATTTACATTGTTAAGGAAACTATTAAATCCATTAAAATACCGTTAGTACGACTCCAATATTTATTTGTCGCTTCTTACGTTTAAATTTAAACTCATAACTTGAGCCATCGGTTAAGAAGACAAAAAGCTGAAAAAAGCAAAGACTGGTGACTTATTTGTGCAGTCGTCCCTTGACAGAGAAAGGACAAGAAAGAATTTAACGTAGACACTAGACATCAAATATTTAGAATATTAATCTACTTTTGGTGATCATTCGTATCTGAGAACGAATCGTTTCTCTGTCAAGACGCAAGACTTGTGGTTACAATTCCGAGAGTATACGAAGCGTATGAGACGCGGCGACGGCCACGCCCGCCACTCGTACCAATACAGGGGGTTATATAACGCTACGTTCATAGAAAAATATGTATAGCGACATCAAAAAGTGTACAGATTCACAATCACTACAGTAGTAACATCGACACGGCAGAACATACTCCTAACACGGCACAGACGTTTAGCCGAAACCCCGTCACGAAAAATATCAATGGAATTAGAAAAAAAAAAACGATATTAATTATTGCTCAGACATGGCAAAACAACGTTTATTTTTAGAGATGTCCTTTACATTCATGCCCTAAGAGCGAGGCATCATAACAAGATGAATATTTTTTTTTATTGGGTCTCCTTTATGGTAAAAGAACTCCGCCACCCATGAACAACTGTGCCACAGTCTTTGCATTGGTTGTGCTACCGGCTTGTTACGCCGCTTTTTAAGCGCCTCCGATATCCTCACACACTCTGCGAAACACAGTACCGAAGTACCGTTTTACGCTCAGTATTCTGTGAGCCCGTGGTATCACTTTGGACGAGCCGGCTCTGCCGGCAACTAGTGCGTCAGCATATGCTTCAGCATGGCTCTCCCACGGGTGAATATTAATAAATCAAAAAGATATGTCTACTACATTACCTCCGAATTAATAAGAAATCTACGACCCATGAAGTGAAACAAAAAGAGTTAAAAGGTGACGAGGTTTTAGTTATACGTACATTTTGACATTTTAACTAATATATATTATACGTCTTATCTAAATCTAAGTCATGGAAACAACTGAAAATGTAAGGTAATAGAATTAAATTAAACAAACAATTGAATTCAACTAAAAATATGAATAATTATAAAAATAAAGTTAATACTCTAGAATAAGTAACAGAGAATTTAATACTTACAATAATTTAATACAATAAATAGAAAATCAGTACACAAACATTTCCATTACACGCACAGACTAGTTAGCGAAGCGTCCAATTTAAGAAAAATAAAAAAATATATTCTTCCTAATATCACACAAAATAATTGATAGTTTTGAAAATGTACGAATCAGAAATTATATTGGTGATGACACAATTTCATACACACACTAATCCTACTCCCCTCCCACCGCCTAATTGTGAAATTTTGAAAACCACTTGTGAATTCATATCTCATAAGACAAATGCAAGATCACTACTATACTTTTACAGATACGAAAAAATAAATGCTGTCCAAAAGTATCGACAACATTCAACTTTGGAAACTTTCAAAGACAAAGTATCAAATTCCATCAACTTTTGGTTGGATTCCCTAATCATCGAACAGAAATGAGAAGAAGAGTTATCCTCAAATTTCATAAAAATATTCAGTACGTATCGCTGATGAGTCCCTAGTCCCTAGATAGATATAGTCTGGTTACCCTAAGGATAAATTGCCATAAGTTGTGTATAAGCCGTAATCAATTGAGGGGTACTTGTTTCTTGCCGTGCTGCTTCTTGGCCCTTCCCTGCTTGATCACTTGAACCAATTTCAAGTTTTGTGCTTCGGGGTTGTCCAGAAACTCTTCCAGCATCTAGGGAATTACAATTGACAATGTCAAACACCAAGCGGAACAACTAATTATTATAAAGCTAGCCTTGATCACTGAGCAAGCGAGCACCAGGGCCATCCAAGGTATGACACATTTTTCAGGTTAGAATACCGGTGCCAACAAAAAATTTATAATAATACAATTGAATCGGTAAATGGAAGGGCTTCACAGTAGCCGGGCGAGTTTCTTAACAATGTCATACCTGTGGGAGAGCCATGCTGGCGCACTAATTTAGCTGGCTCCTTAGAAATCATACCATAGGGTCACACAATGCTCAGCGTGAAGCCGTACTTGTACCTACTACCTTTCGCTGAGTATGTATATCGGAGGCCCTTGAATTTATACCGCTTAAGCGGCGTCACAAGCCGGCAAAACAAGCAATGCGCGGATTGTGTCGCGGTTGGTGATGAGCGACGGTGTTCTCTTACTTTATAGGAGAGCCACCTTCTCCGTTGTTTGCTATAGGTACCAGTGTTCGCAAAGTGTGTACGGCGGCACACTGGTGTAACATGGTCGTCAATAGGTGTGCCTCGGAAAGTAAGGATGTCTTATAAACTTATGTTAAGTAATAAGTAAGAGTAAGAAAAATACTTGGGTACACATATATCTTCACGCGAGTGCACGAGCGACAGGTTTTACTTTCATTGTTTTGGTCAAATAAATGTACATTAATAATTATATAAAATGTTTTTTTTTTGTTTACATATTTACCTTTTCCTACGTGTACCTTGCACATAAAGTTTTTGGGGAACACTGTGCTATAAGTACCATGAAACATGTGCGAGCGACTTACCGTCAAGCTCATTTCGGCTGCAATGGCCGCAGCGCAGGCGGGGTACTCGGCCAGAGCGCACAGCGTGGGCAGAAGGGCGCGGCTGCGCGTCTTCGACACGAGCCAATTGGCGGGCAGGGTGCACAGCGTCTTCACGACACTCCACCCTTCGCAGATCATCTCCTGTTGAATCGACGAGACTGTTAGCTAGGTTAAAGATGCTAAGATAAATACTACACGGCCATTAGTTACATCTCCTCCTAAGCCACTTAAAACATCTCCTTTCCAGCTACTATATACTTTCGCCAATCGCAGATTGTAATCAATCTAATGGAGGTCATAAAATCGTCTATGAATCCGTACAACTCCAGTCTCCAAGTATCAGATCTGTGTATACTGTACACAGATGATACTTTATTACCGGCGGCTCATCTCGTTACTGCAACGACTAAAGTGAACCGTCAGCACCTGTACGGACACACTACTTCAGTACACCCCAGGCCATTA
Organism: Delias oraia; assembly: GCA_018230265.1. Lineage (NCBI taxonomy): Eukaryota > Metazoa > Arthropoda > Insecta > Lepidoptera > Pieridae > Delias > Delias oraia. The sequence goes on along the minus strand of DWCF01002064.1, from coordinate 16,594 downwards.
TCTAATCGAAAACATTGCACGCCACACTGGCGACATGAAATGTTAAACGTAATCGCAAGATGGCGCATCTGGCCGGGCGCGCCGGCTGCTTATTAAGGCGAAAGAAAACGAATAAATTATTCATAGTAATGGTCAACGTAATGGAGCAACAGCGCTGGGCCTAATGCGCTTCCCTGGGCGGCACCTGTGGCCGTGGGAACCCCGCACTCCGCAATGCGGGCCAATTCGCCTCCGACGTCATTTACGGCTATTTAAACTTCTTTCAAGGCGAAAAGCTTGTTGGGATCACAATTCGAGACCACTATTACTAATTTCCGGCATCAAATTAAAATTATTAACGTTAAAACCCCGGAAATTTCATTAGAGCAAAGAAAAAAAAATACGCAAATCTTCATACAACGCCAGATCATTAGTTAAAATTCGTTCCTGATTGATGTCACAACAGACACATCAAAATCTTATAAAAACACAGGGATTATTTTCATTAAAGTCTATTGAAATGTTAATAAAGCACTCTGCGTACTGTTTATGAGTACATATATCATTTCCGCCACGTAGTAAACACTTGTTCCACAACCCACTCATCTGTGAAACTCAGGTGCGAGGCCAGGATGCGGGCGCAACTGACCGATCCGCACAGGTGCGTGCTACCTGCATACTTCAACTCTCTCCTCGCGATGTGAGATCCACGTAGTAAGTTTATTAAACCAGTTAGGCGTTTCAAAATCTATGTAGTTCTACGAAAGTCAATTTCATATATGATAGGTACTGACATCTTCATGACTATCACTAATTAAATAGATATACGTGTAGATACATTTCAATATATAAATATATTTTGGTTTTTGAAACGACTTGACATTAGCAATGCAAGCTTCTTAACATTGTTCCTCGCGTGAGAAAGCCACACTGAAGCATATGCTGACATTAATTGAGCTGGCTCGTCCAGTGACCAAGGGATTCAGAGATTAGCGTGAAGTTTCGTTAAATGAATTAGGAAATCGTTACACGCCAAGTTATACAACTAAAGTGATTACTAAAGCTGCTTGTTTGCCAATGGCCAGCGGTCTTTTACCTTAACAATTTGCCCCATTGCGTCCACTACGTAATAAAAATATTACACGAACACGTGAATACTGCTCATTTGCATAAACAAAGATATAAATACAGCGCACCGACCTGCAGTTGAGGGTTATTGACCACCACAAAGCCAACGAGAACTACGAGATCGAGCACCATGGTCTCGGAGAGGCTCTGCTCCAGCTTCTCGCTTTTCATACCTGAATGATACACAGCCAATTAACAAATTTTTTGAAAAAGGTTAAAAATCTAAAGACGTCAATACAATCAAAGCGCGAAATATGGCGCGATTGTCCATGGGCGGCAGTGTCTGTTACCAGAAGTAGGTAGTACCTATACTAACAAGAGATTTATCATAAAATGTCACAATCATTTGATAAGTGTCGTAATTTATGTACAACATTATGGTACATCAAAACTTTTTAATATTTTTTCATTTCATTTATTTCAAGTGCATACACTCAAACTTTGTTAGTAAGCATTTTAGATGGTGTGGCAAACAATTACATTAAATTTTTAAATAGGAGAAGAGTCATATGCTACGACTAAGTTTACGTCGTTTTCAAACTCGCTAGTGAAGAAGAAACAGCAAGAAAACGCATCATTGAAGAAAATCGCTATTTTATTTTATTTTTTATTTTCTTTTAGTTGGCTAACAGACTTTATTGTTATTTATTATATGCGGGAAACCGCTGGATTCAGATCGCTCAAGATCGCAATCGTCTTTGGGGAAGGCCTATGTCCTTCTGCACCCATGGGAGAGCCATGCTGAACAATATGTTGACGCACTAATTGGGGCGGCTCGTCCGAAGTAATACCATGGGCTCACAGAGTATTCAACGTGAAATGGTAGTTGCACTTGAAACGGTGGTTCCACTGTGTTTCGCTGAGTGACTGAGGATATCGGAGGCCCTTAAATGGCGTATAATGCCGGCAAAACAACAAAAGCGCAGACTGTAGCGCGGTTGTCCATGGGCGGCGATATTCTCTTGCCATATATAAAGAGGCCCACTTGTTCCGTTGTCCGCTATATAATAAAGAAAAATAGGAAAAAGATACATTACACATCTGTTATATATGTACTGATAATAATTGTAAAGATTTCAAAATGCGTACGCAGCGTTGTCTTCCTGGGCGCCTCCTTGTCGTTGGGCGCGTGTTGGGACAGCAGCCGCGCGACCGCCGCTCTGAACTCTATGGGCCAGCCGCCTTCGCCGAACGCTTCCTACAAGGGAAATTATGTTACAGTACTTACTGTAGGTACATTCAGAACTCTGTACCAACTACGTGTATTAAAATATACAGCCAATAGTTTTTAAAATTTGTATAAAATATACCACAAATTAATGACAAATAATACGAAAAATACTGGAGCTTTTTTTAATAAAATAATCTACAATGGCGAAAATTAGTATTTTAAACGATATTAAGTTTTTAGTCTAGCGAACTGAACAAAAACATGGAACACATTATACAATCAATAATAATAATAATGCATTATTGAAGTTCAACGTTTGTAATTGTAATAATTGTTTAACTCTGTTATTATATAATGAAATATTTTTTAAACTACTTAATAAATGTAATCTATTATGTGTACAACGATTTTAGCTGGACTAAAGATAAATCTTTTCCCGTGCAAGTTGCAACATATGTAGGAAGCAAACACACTCAACGCACACAAACTGAACTCGACTTGAGTGACGGCCCAACATCTCTCCGGGCAATAAAGCGTGTCCGCCTAAGCATCGCAAAACCTCAGCTAAGCAAGAGAGCAGCCGGACCGTGTCTCCCCACAAATCTCCGGCCCTATTCCGCGCACGTAGCACCACTTCCGACCTCACATCACTCGGGATCACGCGATACTCCTATCAACCAGATTTGTACTGATTTTGTTGAGGAAACCTGCACCGACAAAATAGAAACACGAGAATGTCCTCTCCTCAAATCGGAAGTTGAACGACGCTCCTATATCAGGATGTAGCCTTTTCAAACTTAAAAATTCAGTAGATGTTATTTTCTTTAGACTGGTAGTGATTTAATAAGATAATCAAACGATTGGTTAGCTCTATAGATCACTCGACTAAACTCAAAATGAAACTGTAACTACTGAAAGGTTTTCAGTTGTGATGTTGTTTCGGAACAGTTTTAAAGTTTCAGTCTCACTTATATTTTTTATGGTATAGCGGACTTCGAAGCAGGTGCGTATCCTATATGGTAAGAGAACACCCCAGCCTATGAACAATCACGTCACAGTTCGCGCTTTGGTTGTGTAGCCGGTTTTTAACGCCGCTTAAACGGCATAATTGAGGGCCTCCGATATACTCACTCACTCAGCTCAACAAAGCAGAAGTACCGTTTTACGCTTAGTATTCTGAGCCCGTGGTATCAGTTAGGACGAGGCGACCCAATTCGTGCGTCAGCAAGGCTCTCCCACAAGTGTGACAGTGTTTAGACACTCGCTCGACTACCGTAAAGCTCTTCCAAAGACCGGATAAATTATAACTGCAAAACTACCTCTAGATAAGCAAACTTAATACCGAGAGCACGCCTACAACATTTAGCCACTCTCACGAGCGACTACGACTGGCTATATCGAATTTCGATTAGGAGCCGAGAGCAGCTGGGCGCCGGCGAGTGCGGCGCAAACGCATCAATCACCCGCCAATTCCCCCAAAAACAGTGCATCTGCGGTAGTTAATAAACTTATAATCGTGTTTATTATCTATTACCAGCCCACGGAGCGGCCATCCCCACGGGAGAACAATGGGGTCCTTATTATTCATACAATGCAGCAGTGGTGAACTAAAACATATATGGAGAAAAACCACCGGCTTCTGTGTTTTCAAGAGCCAGAAGCAGTCTCATGAAATAGGACTTTTAATTAACGGTATTATAAATAAAGTCTTATTGCACATACGTCTAAGCTGCGAAAAGGCCTGTAAGTTTACACTTGCCTACGCCATCCTTATCATACGACGAGAAAAGTACATTATCTAAAGAAAAATCATTTTAACAACCGGATGTAAATTTCCTATTATCTCTAGTGATTATTAACGCGCTTACTTATATATATGGAATCTTCGTTATAGCCCAAATAATTTCATCGAAATTCTTTATAATGTCGGAGTGGTTTCCTCCCGCATCGGCGCTGCGTCCCGCGGGCCCACAATTATTCATGGTGTATTCAGACATCAAAGTTTCGACTAGGCGTCCCCGGGGAGGCGTCCAAGTGCGCTCTTGTTTGACTTTTATTATTTCCATTAGGACTCTTTGTTTGTGCAATCCTGACTGTTTTGTTATGGGCGGGATTCTTTATGGCCGGCCGTGGAAGTATCGCTCGATGCTGAGCCGTCTCTTTTGTTGGATCAACGTAACGAGAATTACTTATTTGCATTGTTACTTATATAGAATATTAGTTGCTTTTCTTACATTTCATAACTTTACAGACGTTTGTTTTTACATATCAGATACAGCTGCAAGGATTCCCTTGTAAACGAGAAAGCCGCCTTGAATTAAACAACCCAGCATAGAAACTCATTATTTCAATTGAAAAAAATTCATAATTCTGCCGTGCATCGATGCTTCAACGATTTATCACCGAAGATTAAACAACAAAGACCCTAATATTGATAAATGACGACACACTGGGAAATACCCTTTCCCATAATTATCAATATGATATCGAATCGAGCGAAAATTAACCCAAAATTGTTATAGCCGCGTGCCGCCATTGTCCGCGACCCCAGAGCGGCGCGGTGTAATGTCACCGTGACAGCCCGTGACAGCCCGGTGACATCTGTCACAATTGCGCGGGAAACGACTCTAACATGTGCGGCTGTGGTCGAGTGAAAGTTTGTACCGCGGAGGATACATGGGTTTGCACTGGCAAACTGCGACTTTTAAAAAATTGGCGTGTGCTAAAGCCCCGGAGATTAGACGCCCAGATTTTACAACAAGGGTGGGACTATTTTCCAGCAAAACAAAACAGATCGCAGTACTTAAAACGTCCCTATAATATGATGAATCTTATTAGCAATTTAAGTTGCAAACAAACCATATTAGAACAGGTCTACAAAACGAATAGCCACCGGGCACGGAGAAGGGTTACCTAACGTACGTTAAGTCAATTATGACATACGGAGGCAGAAGAGCTCTCCGCAAACAGAATCTTACGGATTCAATGTATCAGGAGCTGCGCAAACAATTTCCACCGATAAGGATGTATATCGTGGTCGATAATTATTAATTTATCTCAATTTATGATAACTCCAAATATAGATTTTGAAAGCCTACTAGCTAAGAGGGTACATAAGTCTACCATGAAGCGAGAGGTATCGGGTTCTAATTGCCGTCCGAACATTTATAATTTATTCGGCCTTTGGAAGGGCTTGACAGTGGCAAGGCAAGTGTCTTAACACTTTCGCACCCGTGGGAGAGCCATACTGAAACATATGCTCACGCACTAATTACGCGGGTTCGTCTGAAGTCATACCACGGGCTCACAGAACACTCAGCGTGAAACGATGCTTGCATTGTGTTTCGTTGTGTGAATGAGAATATGAGAGGCCCTTGAAACTATACCGCTTTACCGGCGTAATAAGCCGGCAACTAACCACATTACGGACCGTGGCGCGGTTTGTGATGGGTGGAGTTCTCTTTCCCTGACTCACCTGCTCCGTTGTCCGCTATCGGCTATACCATAAAATAAATATTCAAATTCCGTTAAACCAGGGCATGAGTGTAATTACTTATTTCATTCTCGATCTCGGAATATTAATAATAGTATGACCTAATTAGACAAGCTTTATACCTACTAACACGACATTATTTTTTTCAAGTCATTGGGACCAAAAATACTTTTAGGCTTTAGGTTATACAGCATTTGCTGCCGCGATATCAAATCGATTTCAAGTACCTATTCACATAAATCAATCTATCGATAATTCTAAAACATCACTCTGGCATGAGCGGATAATAAATTGGCATGTCTGGCAGCGATTTTAAATTGACCTCGCATTCTGCTTCACTTCTTGACTGACGATTACCTCACTTCACCTTCAACGAGAAACGCTATTCGAGCCACCTTTAACAGGACTAATGAGGTAACTTTTTTTTAATTCTTACATAGGTTCGTGCGTAAATTTTAGTAGTTACATACTTGCAAGTTGTGATTCAGTCTTTTATTTTCCATGGACGCTGCCCAGGGCAAACTTGGTCCCGCGCTTTGTTCGTGTTGTGGCTTTTTACACCACTTAAGCGGTAAAAATTCAAGGGACTCCCATATCATTACCCACTCAGCGAAACACAGTACCAGTACCGTTTCATGATGAGTAGGGTATACCTTGAATCCATGATTTATATGTGGTATATGTTTTCAATTTAGTATTTCATAAGAAGTACCTAAATTAATTTTCCCGGCAGTAATTTATAAAACGCTTTGCGTCGCTAACAGACGAACTTTCATAGTAAAAGATGGGGGCAATTTTTTGCGATTCGATCCAATCCGATTTGGCGAGGCTAGTGGACGCTAGGCTTAATACAATGGTGGCGCGGAGCGACGCGTGTGGCGCCATTGCGCGGTGTGCATTACACACGCTGGCCAAAGTTTGCCAACTTTGAGCACACATTAGCCATACACTCGAGCGGCAACACTGTTTGCACTCTCCGATGGATTCGCGATACTTTCTAACCTCTTCAATATATCTCTGTTTCCCTATTACTTATACTAAAACCATTAATACCCATAGATATGGTTTAATAATTGATGTGTAGCCGAAGGAGATTAAATTTGATTAGAAAAAAATATGCTTTTGTTATGAATTATCATAATAAAAACTATTGAAACTTTGAATTGGTATACACTGTTCAGTTATTATAGTTAATTAGCACAAATTCTAGAATCCTAAAGGCTAAAAATCTAGGTCTAAATATGATTTTTAAGCCAACGTGGTCTTTAGAAACGAAATTTAAACCGAATGTATAGATTTCTATGATATTCAACAACCGACAACTGAAGGTGGCGGCGATGGAATCAAGCTACAAAGGAAGAACAAATTAGAAACGAACATAAAAATTGAAAAAGACATAATGATTATTTTAAAATAACCTTAATCTGTATAACCGATTCCGTCGCCATCAACGTAAAGAAATAAGCAGCCATACAGACGAGCCCAGCTGATAACACCCTTCGTTTCGCGTGGGGTGGTGGTTAAAGGGCATCCGCGAGGCAGACGCATCTCCGTGCGCCGTTCCTTCCCCGTGCAGACCGTCAATAGGCCGACATTTGCGGTGCGTTGTTTGCTCGGTACACAGATATTCCCGTTAATTAGGAGCCTGAGCAAATACATTCCGCACGGAATACATTGCCAGATGCAGGCTCCGAGACCGGATTGAAATAGCCGGAGAAAAAAACATTTCTCCTTTCAATTGACCTGTCGTTTTTTCTCGTTTAAGAAGTATCTTTCTCCATGTGTGTAATATGGGAAGTTATGTTTTTATAAAGAATACAAAAAAAATACAAACAAATAAAGAATATAAAGAATACACTGACGTCAGAACTATTCTGAATACGATAATAAGCCTCTGTTTTTGGAACGTCGATGCCAAATGCAGTTGCTTCCCAATGTTTACCCAGTTTCATATCAGTTCACAAGTTTAAATAAAAGACAATACGGCATAAAAAGGGCTTTTCATCTACTGGCTTAGCAGCGACAGAGCCGAGAAGCCTAGAGTGGGCCCCACCCACCTGCACGATGCTGTGGTCCATCTCGGCGAGCGCGCGCAGCAGGTGCGCGGTGCGCGCGGCACGCACGAACCCGCCGCACTGCTCGAGCGAGGCGCCTTTGGCGAACAGCACGCAGAACTCAGCGCGCGAGCCACACACGCCCGTGCCCAGCGCCGCCTTTAGTGACTGTCGCGCCGTCGCGCGCTCGTTGCCCTGCCACAATTTCTAGCCTCAAACAGCAAATCAAACTATCTTGCTATTACTCTTACTTTTATGTATAGCAGCCAATAGGGTTGGCATAGGATGAAAAGAGAGACACAACGAGCTATGTCTTCTGATATCCCCTTTTGAGCTAAACACAGGAGTGAGAATATCGATGGCCCTTAAAAGTGCGTAAAAAGTCGGCAACACTACTGTTGCGCGGACTGTGGCGTCATTTGGTGGTTGTTCATGTTCGACGGTGTACCTTACCATAAGAGACCCACCTAAAAATAATGCAATTTAAAACAATAGGTTCCTGATGTCAGTGCGTTAGAGCAATAACTAGGGTATACTATAATCTACACGTACGGTATCGACAGAGCAAGGGTGCGACAGGTCCGCGCAGACCGTGAGCAGCGTCTGAATGCTCTCGCGCGCCTCTGCCGACTTCCTGGCGCGCTCGAGGCAGCCACTGAGGCACAGGTAGCTGGAACAAAACAACACCACAACTTTATTAAATACATCTCTACTCCCTAAAGTGTTCTTATAGCCATAATAATCATTTATTTTCAAAAAGGTACCCACAACTTATCCTTCAATTAATATATTTATCAACAAATCTGTGAAACAAGACGAAACCTTCGAGAGAGCTGGAGTCTGTAGGTACTTAGTCTCGAATCCTTTATAGCAAAATATCCAGGCTGCCACCTTCCAATCGCGTCAACGGAATATATTGTACAAAGTAATTAAAAATTGTTCTTATACCTTCATGGAAACCGAATGGGAGATTAACAATACGTGTTTTTAGACTTTGATTCAAACCTATGGCTACGTGTAGACAGATGTTGTGTTCCTAAACCTTGCCTTTTATGCATTGAATACCTATTGAACCCTTTCGTACAACAGGATTCTCAGGACATTCGTTTTGTAAACATTATTATCAATGTTAATCCCACACAAATATCTGCGTAATCTGGTGTCCAAAGCGTGGGGACATATCCAAAGCACTAGGAATAGATATATACCTTGTTATATAGAAATCCAAATACTTTATCATCAGGTTATTTTAAAATAATATGATAAAGCTAAAGAGTTTGTTTGCTTGAATGCTACGGTAACATAATATTCTCAACAAAAAAAAGAGATCTTTAATAAAAATCCAAAAATGTAAGCAAACGTATAAAAATAACCAAAAAACAACCTGGCAAGAAAGGTGTTCGTGTGTGTGGTTAAAATTGTTACTTTTGATGTTTAAAAATCCGTGCAAAGCCGTGTAGAGCGTCGTTCTATACAGGCGAGGTTACCTCCTTCAGAAAGGTTGCCTAAATCGCATTAAAACCGCGATAAAAATCGCCAAGCACCAGACGAGCCAGCCACGAGCCAGCCACGATTAGCAACAACAAGGCCGTGTTGTGTTAGCGCCGCGTGTTTGTTTTCCATTGGGATTTGCTCGGCAAGGGGTGGCCGGCGGTTTATCTTTTCACCGTTCCGTCTTTGTTCATAATTGAATATTTTAATTACAACATCGCCTTGCACATATTAATCACGACTCCGCTACAATCGAATGACAAGTTAAATCCGTAAATAATAGCTTTTATTGAAGCTTTTTTATAGTATAGCGGACAATGGAGCACGTGGCGCTCCTATGTGGTAAAAGAACACCACTGCCCATGGACAACCTCGCGATAGTCCGCGCATTGGTTGTTTTGCCGGCTTTTTACGCCTCTTAAGCCGTGTATTCAAAAGGCTTCGATATCCTCACTCACTCCTAACACAGTAGTAGTTTAAGTACAACTACCATTTCACGCTGAGTATACTGTGAGCCCATGGTATCAATTGACACTTCGGACGATCCGGCCCAATTCGTGCGTCCGCAATCCCTATATGTTTCAACATGGCTCTCCCACTGATGCGACACTATTAACACACACGCCCGGCCACTGTCAAGCCCTTCCAGAGATCGAATAAATTATAATTTTCCGCACCGGAATCGAATTCGATACCCTTCGCTTTTGTGGTAGACTTATTAAACCACTAAGCTACGAGGCTATCAAAAGCTTTAGAGCTTTCCTGAAGGCTTTCTATCCACCTCGTAACACGGCAAAAACTTAAAACTGCCAATTTCATGTAACGGCTAAGACAAATTTACAGTTTGTACGTTAAAAAAATCCACCCGTGATTGGCAATAAATCTTTTTCAAAACAAACAGCGAATTTTATTTTTCCAATAATAAGGCGAGCTGTAACAAAATTGAAAAGTGCATCCCGTGGCTCCCTTGACGCGATCCACTTATAATTTGAACAAATATTTGATTCTCTTTGATTGGCGGTAAATGACGACTCAACTCCATCGTATCTACTGGAAAGGGGTCGAAGGAAGCTTCCATACTATAGGGAATATATTCGGGGTTGCTAAAACCTAGTTATCAATTTAATATGTTATCATTTATTTAAAAGTTTTTACCATATTCATTATTTCCTAAGTAAATGATGGAAATTTTACAATAATCACAGAATCATGTGTCTTTCCTGCAATTTTTTTAATTAAGCATAAAACTTCACCAACTTTATTCATGAAACTTTAAAAATGTTTTTTTTTAGAAATTCATATGAAAACATACCGCGCTTATTTCAAGATGCAACAAACCTACAGCATATAAGAAAACGCAGTTCCAGGCGTATTACACAGATTACGCTATATACGCTACAACGTGCTAGCCGGTAACTATATGCTGATTCATAAAGAACACTGTTAAAAAAGATTTTTTATTGTATAGCGGACAACGGAGCAGGTGGGTCTCATATATGGTAAGACAATACCAGCGCCCATGGACAACCGCGCTATAGTTCTCGCATCAGTTGTGTTGTCGGCTTTTTACGGGCATTTTTAAGGGCCTCACTTAGTCAGCGAAACACTGTAGAGGCACGGTTTCACGCTGAGTATTCTGTGCAGTAAAATATGTGCAGAACTGTACCTATTTGTAAGTAGTAACACACGGTGTATTCGACATCCAACCAATGGAATATATTAGCCAATGTCAAATATCTTTGTTGTGTTTAAGTTAACATTAGGAATTGGAGCTATCCACGCCCAAATCCCAAGCGAAGTTTATACAATACATACTTAATTATCAGAAGTCACACTCAGCATGAAAAGCCACGGGGTTGATCCAAATCAACGTGGCCCCGGCTCAAAGGATACAAAACGCGAAGTGATTAAAAGCGAATCCGCTCAGGTTAGGCGACAGCTTAGCCGGCTTAGAGTAGCGAGGAGCAGATCTCTCACTCGTGTCGAGAACGGTCCGCGACAAAGCGGCCATTACTCTCCCGCGCGACAGCGCCGACACACACGTCTCGAGGCCGGAATATTTAAGATAAGCGCTATCTTAACCCGTCACTCAGCGCGGAGGTCCAATATAAAACTTATTAAGCCCGACGCATTAAGGTCTAATTTATAATGATTTAGGAAATTCCGCCATAACTGGCAACATTATGCGCGGCCGGCCAATCGCGGCGCGCGACTTATCGCCGGCATTCGGGTGGCGCCGACGCGGCATTTTGTTTTTTTAAACGTCCGATGCTCCACTCGTTTCTCATTTGATAAAGACCTTTCGAAGGTTGCTTTAAGTCCAGCGCGAGGTGCAACCACTTTGTGGAATTCTGGTCGCTGGCATTCCTCGGGCTTGGAATTCCATGACACTTGTTCCTACTCCACTCAACCCATCTAATATACAACGCACACATGTACAAGCTAATAATGAAAATATATAAATAATTTACCAAACATTCAATTAAAACAACCAAATCGAAATGTTACTATGAAGCCTCAATAAAGAATAACAAACAAAATTAACCGGAAATAGATCGGCGAAAGACGTAATCGCTTCCTCTGGTCGCGGTGCCAAATTATAAAATTGCGACTTAAAAAATGGAATAAAAGCGCAGGCGCCATTGATTAATGCCGCCAGTCGCCCAATCGGAGCGCCTTCTAAATCTAAACGCGCTAATGGATGTCGAAACGGAGCACGCGCATCCATCTTCAAATGTTGCACTTGGACAGAACCTCGCGCGTTTTAGACAAAATTTATCATAAACAGTTTTTTTTTAATTTTATGGTATGCCTCCTATATGCTAAGAGGACATATAATAAATATAATAAATACTCTATAACATAATAATTAACATAAGTTTATCTCAACTAACGAAATAAACCAATCATCATCACAACGAAATTTGTCAATGTTTTCAGGAGCTACAATGCCACAGATACAATACAAACAGAATAAATACATACAGATAATGTGAGATATATATAACATAGTTTTATTATAGCGTGTATGGGTAAAGTTGAAACTGCGCAATGGCAACACTAAAACAAAAATAGTCCGTTTAAAATGTTTCGTTATTAATTTCAGTGAGAGTGACGCGCGCGTTTCGGCCGTCATGTATGAGCACGGAACATTATGTGATCTTTCAACTTTTTGTTTCGTAACAATGTTTTTACCATATAGCTTAATTTAATTATAACAACTGAAATTAAGTGAGTAATTAAGAGTCAGTTAATATAAAAAGTAAAAAAAACAAATGACGGAAAATCTATAATATATGCATATCCATATTGTATATTATTAGGTATAAATTATTTTCCCGCATCTGCTGTCTGTTGCAGATGCCAACGTTTCATACGATTATGAGACGTTTTAATGTGACTAAAACTCACTAAACATGAAGCAAAACGTTACCCATTTCACTTCGGGGAAAATGAAGACAGATTCTAACGGCCTAGTTATCCAAAGGCTTTAAAAAATCTTGAAACACTCTCTCTTCATCGGATTTAATAAATTACATAACAGATGCACAAATCGTAAATTTCGACCATAAACGGTCATAAAATCGTCGCGAGTAAGTCATCCGAGGCGTGACTGCTACATGAAATTCATTTCGCTATAATAAATGCAAATTTAATCCAAACAAGTTTATTTCGACCCCCGTCTGATCACCCCTCCGCGGACATGTGTAGACATTTATTGAAAAAATATTGTGTTTTTTAATAGCTTGATGATTATGAGCTCACGGTTAGATTTGAGCGGTAAATGAAATATCGGATAATGGAAGTAGTTTAAGGTTTTGTGTTCGATTCACGAAGAAATAGGAAAATCTTTCTTTTGGAAGGCAGATATAAGCAGTTGATGCCACCGACTGTGCCGGCCCGTCCGGAGTGTCACCACTGGCTCACAAAATATCAGTTTAAAATACTTATAATTTTTTTACTAAGTAAATGTCCTCATTTACATTTACCGAAGGCTTACCAAGATTTAAGGAAAAGTAAAATGACGGCAACGCAACCAAAAACGCGTAGTATGGAACAGCTGCCATGGACAACGGTCATCATATAACAACAGATATTTGATAAATTTTCCCCTTTATCAAGAAAAATATATATTACTCCCTAAAATGTAATTACGCTTGCATAAAGTTTAATAAAAAAGTGACTCATATTGCGTGTATGTGCGTCATTCATACAACGATGGTTAGTAAAAATGCCCATACATTTTAAGACAAGAAACAGAACATATGAACATACACATCACAAATATAGCCAGTCTTAGTGAAAATAATTGAAATTTCTTTAAACTTGATTTATGTCATAGAAAATGTGTATTTAATTAAGTAAATCTTAATTAATAATCCAAGGCAAACAAATTTTTTAACACGTATAAAATTTATTATTAATAAGAGTTGCAGCGGATTTTTCTGAGAAATGGGCCGATCGAACATCTTTTCGAGGCGATAAGTTTCCTTAAATCCTAAGCCTTATATTGCAGTCTGATCACGGAATGAGTCTTTGTGCAGCTCTAATATTTACATACGAAGGGCGGAGTAATCCCGGTAAGTAATTCTTTTTGAGCAACTAATGCGTTGATAAATGAAATTAAATCGCACAAACAAGTGCCATTCGGCCCGGGGCTCCCTTTCCAGGCAACTAGTGAGCCCTAGGGTTGTGCTCGTCTGCGTGCATCGATAAAATGGGTATAATAGCTTACAGTTAAAATTCAACTGTATTTAAGTATGTACTAAAATTGTGACTAAAAGCCACAAATTTCCAAAAGTAAACTAAATGTAACAGTAGTGAAACAAATTGATAAATTTATAACGAAATCCGATGTTTCTTATTATATATATGGTACAGACGTTATATTCTTCTAATCTTTGAATAAAAAACATTCCAAATTACATATAAAAATACACCGAAATTTTCAAAGTATACGATCTATTGTTTGTATACATAAATATACCAATTGTGTAAGAGAAAATCCCTCTACTGTGCACACTCGCAGCAACTCCATCGACAGTTCGTTAAGTACATCACTTGCAAAGTTAGCAAAAAGCGCATCGCATCTCGACATGTGCGCGCCAATCTGTCGCTGCTACTCAACTCTCAAGCACGCAGGCCGTCCCTCTCGCACACCGCAATCAGCACACACCCGTCCCTGTCGCACACCCCATCCCCTTGCCGCGACTACTTAGCGAGTGGACGATTATCGAAATGTATTGAATTGTTTTCGATTGTCCAACTCGATTCCGGTCAAAGCAACCGGCTCCAGCGCCTTGTGCGTCGCGTAACTCAATACCTTCGTAGGACTGTAGTTCGCACAATGGAGTAATCAAAGTTTCATTCACACTCTGCCGTATTTACACGTGTTGCGCTAGATTTGTGCAAAAATTAAAGGAAGCTTCACATCTAAGTACCTTTATAAGCCTATCACGAAGCTAGAGGTATCGGGTTCGAGCCCCTGTTTAAGTAAAAATTTATAATTATTCGGTCCTTGGAACGGCTTGATAGTGGCCGGGCGAGTGTCTTAACATTGTTGCACCCGTGGAAGAGTCATGCTGAAGCATATGCCGGCTTAATATAAATAAATATGCTCACTTACAGCCAACTGCTGTAACTTGCAAGTGATGGACATTTTTACTTGCAACTATAAAATATACTTTAAACACGCATTGAAGAAATTTTTTATATAAATAATAAATTTATGACATTTGAGGGTGTTTTATTTTTAAATATTTTAGAATCGTTAAGTCCCCAATGTTGACGAGTTGCGAGGCGTCGACCGCGAAATAATAAAGCCGCACACGTGCTCGCTTCGAGAGCCGAACCCGCGACCCACCCACCTGCGCCGTCCCACGGCACTTAACGTCGGCTTAGCCCCCGACATTCTCTCCCGGTTCAGATGTTGGCGATTCAAGGAGCTTCGCCCCGGCTACGCAGCTAAAAATTGCTAAAGATTCTAAAGAACCATCTAGTCAAGTCTAAGTAAGTCTTATTTCCTTGTAAAACGAACGCCGCTCTGTAAGGGCTGAGGGTGTCCATGGGCAGAGGACCGCTTGTCCTAGGTGAGCCTGCTCGTTTGCCACAAGTGGTGTAAAAAAAACAATAGAATGTAAAGAGCTACGATATTTGAGCTGTGGTTTTTTTTTCAAGGTTTAAATTCTATAAGCCAATAATTTTATTAATATATTAATTGCCTATCGTTTTGTTATATAAAGTCATTGTCTTTATTTCAAATATTAACTGTAACAGCTGCTTATGAATGTCTTAAAAGCTAAGTTACAGACTTCACGACCACGTTCAGATCTGAAAAGAACAAAGAAGCTAGGACGGCTTTCATTGTTTGTGCACAGTAGAAACGGTTGCTAACGAATCCCGTAGGACAGATTTTTATTATGAAAACAGGGAAGCAAGAGGCTGACTCAAGATAACCGGTCGTTCGCTCGTGGATACAACTTGGAGCAGTCGGTGCTAGACTGCGGGTACGTTGCCGGCTTTTAAAGTATCGTTAAAGTCTTCTACCTTGTGAAAACTGTATATTCTGTCCTACGTAATTACATCAATCAATTGGATCGGTCTAATGGCCGCTCCGAGAGCGGCGCACAACATCGAGTGGAAACTCGGCGGCGACGGGCGCAGCGGGCGGCGCAGCGGGCGGCGCCGCGGGGCGCGCATTGAGCTGTTAGCGCCCACTATTTGGCCATTATTGCATTTGGAAGCGATTCCCTACTGTTCGCAGATTGTGCTGCTTTGCCCACTCACCGATTAACTATCAAAACAAAAATATTTCTTTGCCCGTTCCCATTTTAATTACGAGTCCAGCCCTATTTGTCGAAATCATAAAAAATGCTTGTCAAAGATTCACAATCAATACGTTACACACAACGTATTTTCCTATATACATACTAGTAGATTCGGCAGACGTCGTTCTGCCCGCTACACTACCCACCGAGACTAACTTATATGTTTCTATCAAATATTGTCATGTTTGCACAATACAATTATAAACTGTAATCTATGTCTTATTTTGATTATACAAAGATTGACTAAAATACGTTATATAACTTATATGACACGGTTGTCGGTGTGCCATGGCAGTGCCATCTATTGATTACTTACTCAATCCAGGCGAAAAGTATCGACTTCTGTTAGAATCTTTTGGAGTTAACAGATAATAGTGACTGTCAATTAATTATAGACAAATAATTTGCAATAAAATAAAATTGCGACGATAATTAAAGATCTAAGCTATCC
>DWCF01002063.1:0-26030 GCA_018230265.1 Delias oraia | reverse complement strand
TATAAATATTTTCTAATCCAATAATTTTTAGTTACAAATTGTAAATATTTTAATACTTCCATATTATGTGTCATTTGGATTGTTTTCTTTAATTATTCTAATTATTTTTATATTGTACTATTTTAATTATTATACATATAACACTTCCAAACTATATTATTTTGTTTTTTTATAGTATAGCGGACAACGGAGCAGGTGGATCTCCTATTTGGTAAATGAACACTTAAGCGGCTTTTTTTAGCGTATCCGATATCCTCACTCGCTCAACAAAATACAGTAGACGCACCATTTCAATTACAATTACTATTTCACGCTGAGTATTCTGTGAGGCCATGGTATCACTTCGGACGAGCCGGTCCAATTTGTGCGTCAGAATATATTTCAGCATGGCTCTTCTACGGGTGCGACAGTATTATGATATTCGCCCGGCCACTGGCAAGCCCTTCCAGAGACCGACTAAATTCTCGCTTCATGATACACTAAAACCAGTAAGCTACAAGGCACTCAAAACTTAAATGAAAAACCTATTTTTAGTTTTTCTTTTTGTTTTTACTGTATTTACCTATGTATATATATACATTCAATCAAATCAGAAACATATGTCTATATCTATATATATATATATACAGATGTTTCTGATTTTAAAAATAACAATAATAAATCATTGTGTTACCTAGCTCTCTCACTCTGTTCGGTTCTGTGAACATTACTTAGCGCACCGAGACAGAATCTGTTACCACCAGAGGGATCCACATAACCATCCACCTGTATATAAACATTTCAAATACAAAAAAAACATCAAATAAACTATTCTATAGCCTCACTTTTCTAAGCCCTCAAGTTATAAACGTAATAATATTTCTGTACTATTTAAAAAACATATAATTATACATATATACTATATATATTCTATATTATACATTTTATATTATAACATTTATTCTCTGTTACTCGAATTTCAAAAACAGGACGCCGTAAGTCGTAGTTACTTAAATATTGTGGTGTCTTGTGTCGTGATTATTTCGTGGTGATCGTGTCCCACCCCAGGCCGAGATCCGTTTAGTTTTTCTAGTGAATTTGGGTTTATATAAATAAATGTGTGCCATAAATCTAAGTAGATTGGTTTTTTAACTTTAACTTCAGTTTAATCCTTTCACAGTTGAATACTTTAGCAGTCGAAAAATATTCTTATAAACCGCACCTTTATAAGTCAAAGGTTTAGCAAATAAACCCTATGAAATTCGTGTTAACTCATTAACTCGATTTTTTAAGCAATTCTCTTGACAAACGAGCTATCGAGTTCCCATTGTACAGTGTTTGTTGCAAGAGTCCTCCGAAACGACTGGACCGATGTTTATAAAATTTTTGTGAGCACATCAAGTAGATCTGGGAATCGATGAATATAAATTTAATACCTCTACTAATATATAATGTTTTGTGAAAAGTTATTATTACAAACCCTAAACATTTACTCTTTTGCTGCTAAATATCTCCCATTTTATAATATCGATATTATTACATATTGTAATAATTTATTTGGCAAAACCACGTATGCTGGCGTCAGATAGTGTTAATTTATGTTTATTTAAAGTCTAAGAATCTATACTTTCCAACGAAAACATTTTATAACAATAATAATAATAATTTATTTCGAATGATTCAAGCTCATAAATTGTTACTAACAATCTATAGACTAAGTTATCAGGATAGTATAACTACTTAATATTAAATAATAGGATTCTGGAACCCATGTGGGACTTATGCTAGCCAGGTATTGAAATAAGCATATATTGTTGATTGAGGTTTTTTATGAAGAGGCTCGCCTGAATGATGATAATTCGTCAGGTAGATAAAAATAGAGGTTTCAAAAGCGATTGATACAAACTCACAGTAACATTGGGCCGACTGGAGGGCACTTTGAATGTCTCCCCGACTTGTGTGTCCAGCTCAAAATATGCCACGGAACACCAGTACTCTGGCGCTGGCTGGCTGGATAGAAGACCACCAGGATTGCCATTATCTGTAAGATAAGATAAGAATACGTTTTATTGTACACCAAAAGAAACATACACGGAGATTGGAAGATTACATCAAAAATAGAAGACTGCCTTAACACTCAAAGCGATCTATTGCAGGAAACCTTTGGATGGACTTAAATAATCGTAATTTAAAAAATATGTGGCACACAATTATTAGAACAATAATAATCTTACAGAAAATTATCAATAATCTAACTAAACACAATAAAAAATAAATAAAAAGGATATGAATGAGACAGTAAAAAGTAACATATAATTTAAACAAGAAGAAAGTCATCATGGATTAACAATTTTTAAGGTACTGAGTCTCGGTACAGCATATTTTTTCCACAGCCTGGTCGCTTGCACTATTGGTCTACCATAATTGGGCCCCCAAGTCGTATTGGTTTGGAAATACAGAGGTGATGCGCGACACAAAATACCTTAAAAACACACACAGTTTTGAAACGACAAACATCGAGATGGTAACAATAAAACTATGTATTATGCCTCGATGTTCGATAGTGAAATTCAGCAGCAGATATCAATCCATACAGCTTCGAACATGACCGTGGCTATAATAGCTTGTGAATCGCTGATAACTCATCGTTTTCTATGTGTGACTAAAATCTAGGATGATATTTAAAAAATCTCACAGTAATGGTGGTGATGCGGCGGTGCGTCGACGGAGACAGGCGGCGCGGCCGGCGGCGGAGCGAGACTTTGCGTATACGTTAGCGTATTGTTGCCCGTCCATGTACCTGTGCGTATACATACATTAAATAGTGTTGCCAAAAGTCTTGCATTTGGGCAACACTAACATTAAACTACTTACATATTCAAATACGTGTAAAAAATAAATAGTATTTTTTTAATGAGGGTTTATTCGCCGTTGGACAGAGCGGCTTTTATAGCTTAACACGGGCGTAGAATAAGCTTTCCATTTAGCCGCATAATTTTAATACGCTAATATGCTTAAGTAAGCTATGAGATTGCGCTGTAAAGTTGTCACAGTCGACATTCGCTATGTTTGATTAAGAAACTTACAGAATACTCAGCGCAAAACGGTACTTGTACTCTTCGCAGAGTGAGTGAGGATATCCGCATTCCTTAAAGCGAACAACCAAAGCGCGGACTGTGTCGCGGTTGTTCATGGGCGGCGGTGTTCTCTTACCATATACGTGACCCACCTGCTCTGTTATCCGCTATAGAATAAAAAAAACTATAAAAGCTATTGTAAAAGGATATAAATAATTACAATAGTTATAAACAAATTATTATTTTGTCTGTAATTATAAAAAAATACATTAAACGCTTATTAAATAATTGATTTTAAAATAATTTTCAACTTTTTTTTCAATCTACACAAACAAGGCCTGTGACGGTACTACAGACAACGCCTGTATTGAAAAAATAGTTTCTTTACGTATGTATATTCTACGGCTAATGTGCTGAGGGTGTCCATGGGCGGATGTCCGCTTGTTCTAGTTGTGCCTCTAACTCGTTTGCCTCCAAAGAAAACGATTCCTTCGTCCAGGCTTACCAAATATTATCAAAAGAACATTTACTACATTTAAACCTACAATCTCAATGAATAATTACCTATAAAGTAAATGCACAAAAGCCAGTCTTAAGAAATGATTTTTGATTCAGCTTTGACCGTTATTAAAAATACCTATAAACATTTTAAGTCTTCTTTTCTCCACAGATAGAAAGAACTTATAATATTTTCCGAAATGTGATAAATATGTTGTTTGTTAATCATAAGAGTTATGTGATTGTTAGCATTCCTAATAGGCACCAAGGTCGGGTTAGTTACATTCATTTTTTATAGTTAGTTATTTATAAATCAAGAACGGCTGAACTGATTTAGCTTCAAATTGGTGGGGAGTACCTTAGAAGTTAGAACCAGGTGAAGAACATAGGCTTTTATACAAATACAGAAATGGAGGATAATGTTTTAAGTGTATCTGTTTTTCCGGTTTAGTGGGCCCATGTATTGCTAAGGGTTCATTGTTTGACCCGGTAGGTTACGTACCGGGCAGGACGTCTGCCGGGTCCACTAGTTAATAATATAACAATATTTTATTTTATTTTTTTATAAATTTTCCTTAAATTATTAGTGGTTATAACTTCCTTTCAAACATAGTTGTCTGTATTAGAAATATCTAAAATAGTTCCGCATACAATGTAATGACTTTTACCTTGTTGATGCTGAGTGCGATGTGGCAAAGGGCTTTGTTGGGGAGGACTCGCGGCTGTGAAACCGTTCTGCTGCGGTTCGTTTGGTGATGCCACGGCGGTCACAGGCACTGAGTTCACAGTTGATACCGGTACTGAGCCCACTAGAAAAAAATTCAGAAAGAAAACTTATCTATTTTTTTACTTACTGATAAAATACAGATTAAGCTATCTTATATATAAAATTCTGGTATCACAGTATTTCTTTGTGTCTCAAACACCTCAGAAACGACTCTACCGATTTTTATATACATATAAGATGGAATCAGTCAAAATCTATTTTAAATAGCTACGGAATATCAAATTCTTTTATGTACAGACTGTTTCCTTTTTATAATTTAGGAATGTCTTTATAAGTTAAGTTTCTTTTTACAATCTGAGGAGAAGTCAAGAAATTCAGCCAAATTTTTATATTTCTAGTACTATGTATAAGTTAGTACTATGTTAGTATAGGCATTAGTTTAGTTTAAAGATAAATATAAAAGATAATAATAAAATACCTGGCAATGTCTGTGTTAGTTGTGTGTCAGTGGTAGTTTCTGATGTAAAGAAAGAATTATTCGCACCATCGATGATCGGTGTAGAGCCTCCCGGAGACATAGTCACAGGCATAGCTGCTGAAATTTAAAAAATATATTTTAAATTTCAATAATATATGGATAATGTAATCTGAAAATACCTTAACTTCACATATCTTAACCAACCAAGACCGATAAAATAATAAGTTGTTATTGAAAATAGTTTCTCTGTCTAGAAAACCAATAAACACTTAAAAAGGTAAAAAGTAATAGTGATCAAGCTAAATCAAGTGCAAAAGAAAATATCAAAAGCTTACAATGATTTATTCTCCACATAGTCCGGGCATCCATTGTGTCTGGTGGTTCTAGTTTTGGTGCTATCGCTCTTTGCTGACCCATCACCATTTGCTGAGAGCTCATGGACATCCCTTGGCTTATATTCGGCATTTGTGGGGTTCCAGGTGACATTTGGTTGGGAGCTGATGCCATCCTTGGCGATGCCATCTGTGGCACATTTGAACCCATCTGTGGTGTCCCAGGACCCATCTGAGGAGTGCCTGGACACATTTGAGGTGTCCCCGGACCCATTTGTGGTGTCCCAGGGCACATCTGTGGCGTCCCAGGGCACATCTGTGGTGTCCCAGGACCCATTTGTTGCGTCCCCGGACCCATTTGCGGCGTCGTTCTACCCATTTGAGGAGTCCCAGGGCCCATTTGAGCCATTTGGCTGTTTGGGTGGTTAGACATCATTTGAGCCCCTGGCGAATGACCCATTTGGGATGGTGCAAGTGGTGCCCCTGGACGTATAGGCCGCGGTCCATGCGGCGAAAATAGATTCGGTACGCCATCTGGCGCTAACGGAAATGCAAAATAAATTTAAACGCACAGCAAAATAAATAACATATAAAATAATTGAAAGTAAGACACAGACTGTAAACAACAAACAGACTAGACAATTTAAAGTCATTATATAGTTCATCCTGTTGTGCATACAATTTCATCATTAAAATATATAATTTTTTTAATATATATCATTTAAATATATATATGAGTATTAAATGATGTTTAAATTGCCTTCATAAGTCATGCAACATGAAAAATATCTTACTTTGTCCTTGATTAATAATTATATTTGACGGTTGAAACTGTTGATGGTGGTGTGCTATAGTTGTATGTGGGTGTCTTGGACTAGTAGCATGATGTTGTATAGTGACTAACTCTCCTGTGTCCATATCCATGCCATTACCTCCAATACCAGCGGTATACTCGTCTTTTACAAGCCGGCTAGGCCCAGATTGAAGTGTGAGATTAGATAGGTCTAAAATACCAAATACAAAATTAGGAAATTTCATTTTTATCATTGCAGTAAAAAGATTCAAATATTTTTGATTGGTATAAGATATGTTTTCTATTTTTTTAGTTTTGATACAAAAAACTCCTTATATAAGTGTTTTTAAGCTTATACATGGAACACATAACCTAACACTCCAATGTATTTCTTAAACAAACATTAATTAAAAGGCAGACAAGTTAGTTTTTAGAGCTATTAACTAGGTATTCAAAAATGATTACTCACCAATTCCAGGTGACACAACCCTTTCATAGTGATAAGGATTCACACAGACTGAGTCACACTTCAAATCAAATGCAAATTGGCAAAATTTCACATGTTTCAGCTCATTTTTGTGTAAGTCTGGCCAGCGCCATATTCTAGCATATATAACATGTGGAAATCCTTTCCTTCCTGCAACCTGTTGTAAAATTAAAGAAAATCATTAATATACTTTTCTCTGACACAAATCAATCATAAATAAAATAACTGATTCTAAAACTTTACAATAGACATCTTGATTTAACTTAAAACTTGGATAACTACATTGAAAATAGCTAATATTACAACGCGAATAATTACAAGATTATATAAGAGATGCAAACAACATAAACATTAAGTAATCAAAGCAATTTTTTTAAAACTCGTACATAAAGAGTTGTACTCACTTGTAATCTTCCATCTAAAGTCCTTTGAATAGTCACACATTTACTTGGATGTGCACCATTTGTTGTAATAGCAGTTATCAATGAATCCAATTCATCTCTTTTCTCTTTTAATTTCTTTACCAAGGACTCTATTGCTCGCTTTGAGAAGCCCTCGCTTTCACCACCTTGCCGGTGACACATTAAGGAGTGGACTATACTTAGGCAGGCATCTGCCGATGTCGGCGCAGTTGTATTCATGACTAAAACAGCAGCACCTTTTATAGAAAAACTTCAAGCAATTCTATTCAAATGCCGTCTCAACTCTTATTAATTAATTCACAATTTCGCATTAACCAGGCGTACAATGATTATATGCAAAAATAGGCAATCTATTTATAAAAATAAAACTAATAAAGACATTTTCCTGGAATGACTAGCTTACTGAAGCTTATCGCCTTTTATTCATAATTAAGTTTGTAATAATTACAACTTTTATATATAGTTAAATCACAAAATCGATGAAAATAATGAATTACGAAAATCAAACGCATTGATTAAAAGAATAAGGATAATTTTAACTCACCTGTTTTATAAAAAAATAGTTTGAATTATATTATAAATAGTAATATCTCTTTTAAACAAATTTTTGATCACTAATTAATAGAAAAATTTGATTTTCTTTTAATGAAGACAACACCAAAACAGTGCGACATTTTTGGTTTGACCATTTTCAAGGATTCAATAGTGTTGTAAAACTCACAAGTCGAGTAGCTGTTCGATCGGGACGACCGATAACGTTTTTTAAAATAATGCTTTTTTATGAATAATTAAATATAACATTTTAAATCTTAATAGTCATTAATATTTATAGCAATATTATTAATACAATTTACTTGTATATATATTTTAAAATCTTTTAGTAAGACAAAACGTTACCACAACACATTTTTTATTTATAGTATATCGATGTCATAAACTATTTTAATTTTGAAAGAAATTGGGAAATAAGAAATAAATTGTCTTAATGCATCATGATTTGATTGATCAAGAATTAAAGGGATTTTGAATGTTGGACTGTTCAGAATTTCATGTAATCGTGATCTAGCTTCACTATTATATTTTATTCATGATAAGATCTCATGCTGCTCGAATCAGCACTTTGACATTAGAAAAGCTGTAGCTATAAATTATTCCCTACCATTCATACTAACTATAGTTCCCACATTTACTTCCGAGAAAACAGTAGGTATAAAATCCTTTTTCATAAAAAATATTTAATATCGCTTAGATATAAATATTACTTTGCAATAAAATGTATGCAGGTATGTATATGTTGAAAATAATTGTAAATAAATAAATATTAAATCGTGAGAAAGAATCCCTGAATTTTTTAGTACGGAATGGCAGTTTCATAGTTATGAATTTACACTATGATACTATATACATATAAACATATTTATAAAGTTATAGCAAAGCTGTTTTCGGGGAGGGAGGGATAGTTTAAGAAAGTTTATTTTTAACACAATTTTATGTGTACGATTATTATACAGTCCCAGAAAGTGATCGTCGAAGTCGAAGCATCCCTGTCCGCAAGCATTAGCCCTATGGTTGTTTCATCTTGCTGATAGTCCGGTCAGTTCCATACCCAACAACAGACTGCCTTTTGTTTTTTTTTTTGAAAGAGTTATCTGCTGCCCGCCATGTGGCCTTCACAGCTTAACACGGTCTTATTGGGGGAGCCGTTGGCTCACCAAGTTGGCATTTGTATGGCTGGCGGTGCTCTTATATAGATGCTGAACATTTCGATGTGTGCTGCTGGTGCACGAATTCACGGATGCACAGAGTGTGAACGCGTCAGCGCGTGGATTTTCTTGAACGTCGTAAATTCAATTGTTTGCTACAATATTATTTCTATTAAGTAAAATTCAAATGTAATTCCGAATTATAAATTAATTGATCATGTTTAGTTTTAATATTTATATTGTTACAAGAAATGTGATAAATGAAGAACCGCTATCTCAGATAAAAATTTCGCAAATTTCACGTAAACCATCTACTAAATAGTGCAAACAAAGCTAAAACATTTGATTTGGATAGGTGAAACCGTTCTTGAGTTGTAAATTTACAGCGAAAAGTGGCTTAAATTTTTATAAATATAGATATATAGACAAGAAATCGGATTAATGAATAATCGAACATTAAGACCATAGAGTAAAAATATATATAACATAAAAAGCGTATCTGTCTAACTAATTTTTGAAGTTAATATCTGAAAATTTACATTTAAGAATGACTTATGACGTCTTTGCTATGATGTCCTACATTTTGACTTTTTCGTGTCTAAACTCTAAACAAGGTTTTTCTGTATGAATTACGAAGTATGAATTAATTTAATAATTTCGCATAGTCAATTTATAAAGTCTTGTTATTAAACTTTACAGAGAGACTATTTGATAAATAATTTCTTGTTTCAAATATTTTATCTGTTTGTATCGATGAAAATGTGGGTGGACTCCTGTTAACGGAGTTATATTTTGGTGTCGTAAAAATAATATAAAAAGGAAAAGTTGATGATGAAAAATGAAGGGTGTAGATAGCTCTCCAGCAAATAAAGAAGGGATGCAAAACAAACCGATAATAACATGTAAGTTAAGATTTCTTCATACAGTAAAATGCATACATTTTTGTGCTGAGGTCAGAATAATTGTTATAACATGTTTGCATTGATTAATAGGCGCGGGAGATTGGAATTTATTTTGTACTCTAGAAGCTCCACTTGTTGCTGCCATCCCTCAGGACACTTGTGAATGGAGAAGATCTTTTGGAAGAATAGCGAAATTAGTTTATTTAGAGGCATCATTTATTAAATACAATAAGGACAAAGTGAAATCTGAACTCAATTTATTAAAACGTCCAATATTACATATTTACTGGACTGATTGTGTGGTAAACAGACTTTTTATTATGTAAAAAAATATAAAGTACTTAGTATTTCTGTGAAATATCTTATAAAGAACTTTAATAAATAATAAATTTAAATAACTTTTCTTTTATACTGTAACAGTTATTGTAAATTTACTTGTAATTTTTTCTCATTACTTCTATAGCAATGCTAATCTCAATGATTGTATTATCTTCAGGATATAGAATATTACAAAACAACACTTAGAGATGATATAGAAACATGGTTCAAACAATTAGAAAACAATAATATAACAGACTGGATGATAGTTTTAGTGGAGACCTATGACATAAGAAAAACAAATAAACTTCTTCCAAGAACAACAGTTCTTGATAAAATAAAAGGTGAATTTTCTTCAAAGCAAACAGAAGATAGGTTTATATCTGTAATAAATCCAATTAAATCTGAGGCTAGAAGTGCAGAGTCATGGAGAGCCTTAGTTGCAAAACTACGACATTTAGTATTAGTTGCTTATAATAAAGCATTAAATAAATTTGAAGAGTATATGAGAGAGCAGAGAGAGAAAAGAAATGACCCGGAATGGGATTTTTGTAAATATTTTATTTTGCAGGTTGGTTTTTTAAATTGTATCTAGACTGTGAGAAATGATGTAAATATTAAACTATAAAAATAATTTTGTCATTACAGGAGCAACTAGCGTTTGTTCTTGAAATGCTTGGCTTATATGAGGAAGCTCTAGTCCAATATGATGAGTTAGATGCCTTATTTTCTCAGTTTGTACTCAATTCTAATGTAACTGAAAGTCCAAAGTGGCTTGACACATTCAAACAACAGATCACATCATGGCAAGCCATCCAATTAATACCTACAGTGCCAATGCATTTTAGGGATCTGATAATTAAGAAAAAAGCCTCTCTATTAGACTTTAGGAGCTATTTATATCAACGACAAAGTGCCATGTTGTTACGTTCGGAAAAACCTGAGGAGGTAAGGTTTTTCCCTTATGAGAGACATTTCTTTCATATAAGTTAATTCCTCAGTACAAATAAATTAATACAATTGCTCTTGATTGAATTAATTATTGGCCTAGTAAATTAATATGTTAATTGATTTCCACATGACTGTATGTAATAACAGGTTGAATCTAGAATACATTAAGAAATTCTTATTACAACAGCATTAAATTACAATCTTTATTTTTAAAGTAATATCATTTATATATAGAAAGATTTAATTTAATAGGTAAGATTAAACAAAAATCTCTGATTTAAATATTTTTATGATATAGTGAATAACGAAAAAGGTGGGTCTCCTATATGGTAAAAGAACACCGCCGCCCATGGACAACTAAGCCACTGTTGTGTTGCTGGCTTTTTACGCCGATTAGGCATAATTTTAAGGGCCTTCGATACCCTCACTCACTCAGCTAAACATATTATTGTATTTCATGCTGAGTATTCTGTGCATCAAATAGTGCATCCGTACTTTAAAATTAGATCTGGTGTTAAAAGCGCTAAATTGGCATTATTTCGGCTACAAAACCGTTGTGTAATTTCAGGTTTCTAGTCCTAGATATGTCTGATCGCAAATTCAAAATTTACGTGAAACGGTTAGATTAGGTTAAATTTACGTGAAGCTCTTCCGAAGTGACACCACTAGCTCAAAGAATACTTAGCGTGAAATGGTAGTTGTATTTAAAACTACTGTGTTTCACTGAGTGAGTGAGGATATCGGAGGCACTTAAAAATGCCGCTTAAGTTGCGCAAAAAGCCGGAATCCCAATCAATGCGCGGACTATAGCGCGGTTGGTGATTTTTGGTGGTGTTTTCTTACCATAAAGGAGACCTATCAATTGTCCGTTGTTCGCTATAGTATAAAAAAAAATGATTTTGATTTTTAGGTAGCATCACGTTGTGTAAGCACAGTACATAATACACTAGTAGAGTTGGCGTTGCTAGGTGCGTCGTCTATAGATGGCGCTGCGGCCTGTTGGGCACACCTGGCGTGCGTGGAGACGTTGCGGGTTTGCGAAGCGTGTACGGATATGCAGGCGCCATTATTGCACAATGCTAAGGATAAGGTGATTTGTTTTATATGACCCGGACTCAAACGGGCTCGGCTCTGGAATAAGCAGTTCGCTACTCATGGACCAAATTACTTCAAACACGGTACAATGCCGGTTGTTAATGTTCCCTAAGTCGGTGGAAGTTGGTTTTTCTTTATTAGCAATCTATTTTTGTAACTCTCTTATATTACAGTGAGATCTCGATAACTCGAATGTCAAGGGAAACGCTAAAATGTCGAGTTAATAAGTTTTAGAGTTAACAATAATTTTGAGATACAAATTTGATTTTTTAATTTGCTAAAACTTATAAAGGTGCGGTTTATAAGAATATTTTTCGACTTGTGGAGTTATAGTTAAACGACAATTTGACTAGATTTATGGTACACATTTATTTGTAAAAATTTAAATGCACTAGAAAAATCTAAACGAATCTCTGCCAAGGGTGGGGTGGGGTGGAAATTCGAGTTACAAAGAATAAATATTTTTATCAACGCCTCATAGGAAAATAACATTTTGTTCGAGTTACAAAGTCTAATTAATTGGAGATACCGCGTATTTATTAGAGGTTCAGCGGAAGGGAATAACATTTTTACCACTTAATGAGGATTTCGAATAAACGATTTTCGAGTTGTCGAGATTCTACTATATTTATGATAAGTAAGAAGCTTGTTGGAAAGATTTAATTTTACAATCTTGAATAATCAAAGTTCTTATTTATAAGGCTAAGTAGCCGCCTAGGAAGAGTTCAAATCTTGCTAATTTCATTTATTTAAGTAATTCTGTTTAATTTATAGTATTATCGCAAATACGATTAAATTTAGCGTTCCGGTAATTTAGGCAACAATATTCTATCTTTACGGTAAACATAGCTACTTGGGTATTACGTAATGGGAAGGGGAGAAGGGTACAGAAAAATATTACGGAGTCTTACTGGGGATGGAGGGAGTCATAAATTTTAATTTAGTTTGTGATATAGCGGACAACGGAGCAGGCTGATGTTCTATATGGGAAGAGAACACCGCTGTCCATGGACAACCGCGAACCAGTGCACGCGTTGGTTGTGTTGCCGGTTTTTTTACGCTACTTAATCGGCAGTTTCAAGTCTCCGATATCACCACTCACTTAGAGAAACAGTAGATGCGCTGTTTCAAGTATAGCTACCATTTCACGTTGAGTGATCCCGTGGTATCACATCGGACTGGTTATGAAACACATAATGATTCATATAGATTGGTTTTCCTAGCTGCACGAGCTGGGTAAGCTGTGCGGTCTTTTACCCGGTTCACCGGAGCCATCATCGGAACAGCTACACCTGGTTGTGATGCTGTCAGCCGGTATGGCGGACTCGGAGGCGAATAATAAATCGCCAACTGTAAGGCTGAAAGAAGCGTTATGCAGTAGCACAACGTTTCAGAAGTACTATTTGGAGTTGGCGGAGTTGGCCATGGGAACATATAAACATATTGGGAGATTAAGGTAATTATAATCTCATTGTCAGCTTGATTCTGGCGTTGTGTAGAGATGTTGGTTCGCACAGCATATTCTATTGTATTTCTCACGGGGAGTGTTCTCAGCACCTGTTTGGATTAATACCTGTAGCTGAATTTCATTATCTAATGTCGAGGAAGGATACAAGTTTTCATGTGTATCACCTCGATGTTTGTCGTTCCATAACTGAGCGTTTTTTAAAAGTATATTGCGTCGAGCACCACCGCTCTGTGGAACCATTTGCTTGTAGAGGTATTTTAAAAAGGAGCGTACAGGTATGTATCTCTAAAAATCCGGCAACGCACCCACGGCCTAACAGAGCATTGGTATGTTCATGGACGGAAGACTGCTTATCCTAAGTGACCTCCTGCTCTTTTCTCACTGTATTCATTAAAATAATTTGAAAGACACAGTATAAATTTATTAAAATCGGATCTGTAAAAGTATAGGGGAGCATTACGGACAAACAACGAAACGTATATATTCAGTATATTATGTTATCATCATCATCACTTCAACCGTAAGACGTCCACTGCACTTTACATAGGCTCCACCCTTGGGCCTCCGTGAATACCTGTTGGAGGCGACCTGCATCCAGCAGGTTTATCTCATAGGTTTTATCTTGTTTATCTACTTTCTATTATAACAAAATTGTGTTCTGGGGGACCGTGGGAGAGCCATGCTGACGCACTAATTGAACCGACTCGTCCGAAACGATAGGACGGGCGCACAGTACACTCCGCGTGAAATGGTACTTGTACTGTGTTTTGCAGAGTGAGTGAGGATATCGGAGGCACTTTTAAGGGCCACACAACCAATGCGAGGACTGTGGCGCGGTTGTTCATGGGCGGTGGAGTTCTCTGACCATATAGGAGACCCACCTGCTCCATTATCCGCTTTTGAGTAAACAAAAATAGAGGCTTTATTATCCTAATATTCCCATAGCCTCCAATAGGTAAAGTGCCTCTTTCTATGTGTATATATATATTTATTGACATTGAATATTCCAGATTCGCCCGTCAGATTGGCAGAGATTTGGCGGCGTTCTACTCAGAGCTGGGTGAGACCAGTAAAGCGGTCGTGTTTCTCGTGGACGCACTGAGGTCTTACGAAGAGCAAGGATGGCACGAGCTCGCTGCGCAGACGCGGCTCGAATTGGTCTCCGCCGCTAAGAAGATGGACGATTTTGATAGGTGAGGGCTGAATTTCTATTGTGCTTTTATTACAGAAACAATATTTCTCATATCATTAGTTTCTCTAGATGTATCTAAAAGCATTGTAATTGCTTTTATACTACCACGAAGCGAGACGTATCGATTTCGATATCCGGTCCGATATAAATATGTAGTTATAATTTCATTTATTCGGTCTTTGGAAGAGTTTAAAAGTGGCCGGTCGAAGTCTTATCACTGTGGCACCAATTGGACTGCCTCGGCCGAATCGACACCACGGGCTCACGCAATGCTCAGCGTGAAACGGTACTTGTACTGTGTTGAGTGAGCGAGGATATCGAAGGTTCTTGAAATTATACCGTTTAAGCGGCATACAAAGCCGGCAACACAACTTAAGCGCCGAATTAACATATAGTAGACACACCTGCTTCGTTATCTGATATAACGTAAAAAAAATTGCCTTCAGAAAGCTGATAGTTAAGATAAATCTTAAGCCATAATATATTACGTTCCCAGATATACAACGCTATCAGCGAAGATTGCTAGCACGGCAGAACTAGAGATCCTAGTCAGACATTTCTATTTTGAGGAGATGATAAAGTCTATAAAGCAAAACCTCAAAGATAGGGATCCAGTGCAAACAGACCTCAACGATTGTTTTCGTTTGATCTCATCAACATTGATACCGTCCGACCGTGGGTATATAACTGATAACAAAGTCCAGTGTAGACTGCTTTTTGAGAGTCTTCTGCCGAAAGATGTGTTCTGCACAAAAGCTGCCATTTGCATAGACCCCAGTGAGCTGGTGAAGAATAAGACTGATTTAGGTATGCAGGCTAGTCCGAACAAGACTTGTGATGATGCATCTACTTTTAGTTCGAGGTGAGTAAGATATCGAAGTAAATTATATTAATTATATCGTAGGTACTATATAGAATAAAATTACTCGAAATATAATATTTAAAAGAATCTTTTAAAATTTGATATATATACAATAATGGATGTAGGATGTTTCTGAAAATAATAGACATTTTCAAATATTTCATCGTAACTTTTGTAACCATTGTGAGATATTGAATTTTTAGTCATATTTTTTTAATGTGCAGCATAAGACTGGACGATTTGAAACCTAAAAATCCGTTACTGGATCCAATGCAATTTAGCTCGAAATTACACTTCAAAGAGGATAAATCCTTACAAAAGACAACGATAGAATGCCAAAATCCGAAGATGATATTAAAACGGTCGGACAGCACCAAGTATAGAAAACAAATGCCTCAGAAGCGAACCAATTGCGATGACTACTTAATATGCACAAATGTAACGCTAAAACCAGGTGTAAATGAATTGTTCTTGGAGTTTATACCGAAGAAATGTGGTGTATTCAAGCTTGGTGCTATATCTCTCTTGATTGAGGGGAAAATAGATTTTATATCTGAGGGGTTAAGTGCTAAAATGGGATTCGAAGTGATAACGCAAGGTGTCAGTGTGTATTTAAATAAGGTGGAACCGAAGAAGGATTTAGTCGCCGGTCTGGAACATGATATGGAGTTGGTTGTAACGAATGGTTGTTCCAAGATGGACGAGGTATGTTTTTAATATAATCTGTGGTCATAAAAGAATTTAATGCGTCTATGGTTTGTTGATGTTTTAATACCAATATATATATATATATTGGTATATATATATATATATATTGGTAAATACATATATAAATTATATGTATTTTGTGTATGTAAAATGCAAGGCATGTTCATCTATAGATTATTTTCTATAGATTGCATAGAATACAGTAAAATAATTCCAAAATACAAGAAAATACAATATTTCTATTAAATAAAATAAACATTCGAATTTTTTATGGTATAGCGTACAACGGACCAGGTGGTTCTGCTATATGGTAAGAGAACACCGCTACCCATGGACAACAACGCCACATCCTCTGCATTAGTTATGTTGTCGGCTTAAGCGGTATTTTAAAAGGCTTTTGATATCCTAACTCACTCATCGAAATAGCAGAAGTACTGTTTCAAGTACAATTACCTTTTCACGCTGAGTATTCTGTGAACCCATGGTACAATTGCCGAAGTGGTATGTTTACCTAAGTCTTTTTCATTAATTTAAGAAAAAACTATAATAATAAAATAGTATTGTATGTATTTCCATCTAACAGAATACAATGATACATCTGAAAGCTTCGCCGGGGCTACATTTACGGTACGGAGTGAATTCATTGTTGTCCCGGGATGTGGAAATACCAGTGGAAGCGTCGGAGCCGTTCCATACAACTAGAATACCACTTCGGTTGTTCGCTGTCTTGCTACCTAAGAGAGAGAAAAGTATTGAGCATACGGTATGTAAGCCCATTTTTTTTTTAAACTCACCTAGGATAAGTGATCCGTCCATGGACACACACAGCTCTTGCAAAGCCACGGATGCGTTGTCGGATTTTTAGGGATAGGTACGCTGTTTTGAAAGTAATTCACAAACATTACCATTGATTTTAAATCCATCATTGTGTAATTTCAATTTAAAAAACCTATCTCTATTTTAAAGGCCCTTAACACATCTGCTGTGTAACTGGAGCTAAGGGTTTTGATGGACGTCTGACTGCTTGTCATAGATGAAAATTATTACTGTTTGCCCCCTGTTTTTGTTTATAAAGACTATATAGTTTAGTGTTACAAATATACTGTTGACATTTTTGTGTACGGTAAGCTGTAAGATTAATCAACTCAGCGTGAAATAGTACTTGTACTGTGTTTCGCAGAGTGAGGATATCGGAGGCCCTTAAAAGTGCCGCTTAAGCGGTGTAAAAAGCCGGTAACACTACCAATGCGCGGACTGTGGCACGGTTGTTCGTGGGCGGCTGTGTTCTATTACCATATAGGTGACCCACCTGCTCCGTTGTCGGCTATAGAATAAATAATAAAAAACAACAACAGTTAATTTATTTTTTATTATTATTGAATATAACGAAATTCAATTGATTTTTCATTGATTTATACAGTTAAAATGTGTTTAAAACTATTGTATATATTTTGTTATTTTTGTACATATGTAAGTTACATGCGAAATAAATAGAATTCACTGTCGGTTATGTCGCATTTTAAGCATTATTAACTTTGAACAAATGTTTTTCGAAAAAATATATATTCCATAATAAACCAGTAAAATGACTTATAAATTGTTTTTTTTTAATTCTAGGTGTGGCTAACCTGTCCGTGGTTGGATTCAGTAATGGAGGTACCTCTTCATTTCTCTCCGCCAATGTTGGCTGCATGGAGGCTCCTCACTTCCAATACAAGAAAATTCGTCCACGTTACACTTAAGTCCACGGTCGCCCATCTCCTTCAATTGGTGCTGACAGAACCTAAGTTAGAGTGTGACGGCAATACTACGGTGTCAGATCTCAATCCGAAAGCACATGAAGATATGGTAAGGTCGATTTTAGTTAGCCAATAACAAAAACAGCCCTTATTCACTTGATAAGATTACAGAAGTATAAAACTATGATCATAATAAGTAAAAGATCATGCTGTTTTCCCAGCATGGCCTTTGCCATGGAGTACATAGCTTCAAGAAAAGAGCGTATATATTCCTTAAATTTCGACAATGCACCCGCGGCTTTGCAAGAGCTGGGGATGTTCGTGGGCGGAGGACTGCTTATCCTGGGTGTGCCTCCTGCTGGTTTTCCACTGATTTCATTTTAAAAAAGTACCGGATTTTAGCGCCTCCTATCTTTTATTTAGCAGTTTTTGATCCC
Organism: Delias oraia; assembly: GCA_018230265.1. Taxonomy (NCBI): domain Eukaryota; kingdom Metazoa; phylum Arthropoda; class Insecta; order Lepidoptera; family Pieridae; genus Delias; species Delias oraia. The sequence continues at coordinate 7,862 of DWCF01002063.1, read as the reverse complement.
CATTTTCCTTTGTTGATAAGTAGTGAGATTTAACACTGATTTCATCTTTCAGAAAGTATCATCAGACGGCACAACAGCATCATTCATGTGGGAACTACTCAAGGATCCCTTGGTTAAAGCTGGTCCTATGAAGGCCACGTTCACAATTCAATACCGGTTGGAAGAAGAGAAGATTACGCGTACGTTTACATGTCCGTTCGACGTGCAAGATTGTACGACACTGTTCGTTATACGTACGAAATTGGAACCGGGCAAGGGCTCGGATTTCTGCAGAGCGAGCCAAGTGTGCTGTCTACACCTAAGTGTTCAACGGGTAATGTCTGTTTTCAAATTTAATTATTTATTTTTTGTGATATAGCAAACAACGGAGCAGATGGTTCTCCTATGTGTCAACAGAACACTGCCGCCAATGGACAACTACGCCGCACTCGTTCTTAAGAGCCTCCGATATCCTCAATCATAACAGCGAAACACAGTACAAGTATCGTTTCAAGCTGAGTTTTCTGTGAGCCCGTGGTATTACTTTGAACCAGCCGACCTATATAATACGTCATTATATGCTTCAGTACGGCTCTCCCGTGGGTACGACAATATTAAGACACTCGCCTGGCCACTGTCAAGCCTTTCAAGACCGAATAAGTTATAAATTAAATTATAATTGTCCGGACCGGGATTCGAACCCGATACCTCTCGACTTCATCCCAACGAGACTACCAAAATTTCTAGCACTAAATATTTGTACGGCTTAAAAATTAGTTCTATTTTTAAGATTAGAACTGGTACAAATACAGTGTAAACTCCATGTAACGTCCCTCGATTTAACGACAAATTCCTTAAAGCGTCGAAATCAATTGGCTTTAGTTGGTTTAGCTTGTCTTCCATCCACCTTTTCTTCTTTTACACTGTAGTTAAAAATTCCGTTATAAAAGAACAAGAATTTTAATAAAATCAAAAAACACTGTGACAAATCAATCAGAAGCTTAACAAATTTATATATATTTGTATTTTATCAAATAAAATATTTTTGTTCCAGGTGAACGAGACGGAATACACGTCATTGATGTACGAAGTCTTGGCTGATCAGACAATGTGGGCTGTATTAGGAAGAACTGCTGGTAAGTTTATTTACAATTTAGTCAGGACAAATTTCGTATGAAAGGGGTTTCTCCAAAGTGCGTAACAATTTTCTGTGCGAGGCACCAGATTCGTGATCACTGCACATTCTGAACTTTGTAACTTTTGATTTGGAGTTATTCTACTGAAAATTAGTATCTTTTGTATCTGTTAATTAGTAACTTTATCTTCATATTATGTAAAATATTTCAAATATCTCTTGTATGGATTGTGTTACTTAGCGTTTTGATCTTAAGCTAACGCTTTAATCGGTGATATTTTTTTTAAATAATTATTTTTGATAGGAGTGATAACAATGGACACGGCAGGCGAACCACAGAACGTGACATTGGACGTGATGCCCCTCGTTGCAGGGTACTTGCCGCTACCGACTGTACGTCTCTCGAAATACATCGCAGCTAACACCAAAGGTAATTATTATTTAATCATGTGGATTAATAAAGAAAAATAATATAAACCATTGCAATAATTAATGGCGTAAAAAGCCAGCAGCACAATTAAAACGGATTGTGGCGCTGTTGTCGCTGAAAGACGGTATTCTCTCACCAGAAAGACAACGTTGAGGTTTAATTATAATAAAAAAGTATATATAGCCTATACTAATTGCAATATTTGTATGTTTTCAGATCCGAAAAAGGATATCTCAACCCATCCACGCTTGGAGCCTTTCAGTCCTGGTCAAGTGTATCACGCGGGCAAAACTAAGCAAGTGCACGTTCTGGCACCGGCTCCCAAGGAACATATAGATGTTATTTAGATTGGCTGTGTTCTTTACGACCAAAAGTTTAAATTCAACTCAGCTAGGGCAGTTTTAATATATAAATTCTTGAAATTTAACTATAATTTCTAAAGAAATAAGACATAAATTGCAAATTTTCCGAAACGAATTGGATTTAAACTTGTATCATTCTTGATGTCAAAATATTTCACCAGTTTGTTTCTAAAATGGACAAGCTTATTTTGTTAGGAAACGCGTTAAAATTGTGTCACCCACCAAAAGTCCATAGGAATAAAACATTTTAAAACGCTCTATAAGACGAAAAACATAGAAATATGTATATAATTTAGTTTTACAAATGATTTGTCCAAAGACAATGTTTTCTTAACTTTAGGAATATATATTGCTGCCATTAACAGAATACTCCTTCATACTTTATATAAAATGGCGTTGAACTGTATATCTGACTTGCTTACATTTATGAAAGTGTTAGGGAATAATAGGATTTTTATAATGATCATGAGCACTATAATTGTATTTCATTAATGTCTAGACTGATTTGTCTTTAAAGTAGCCATAGAGTACATCGAAATGTAGTTGGTCTATTGCGAATATGTTATTTTTTCAACAATTTCTATGCAATTTAAGAGAAATTTGATGTTATGTAAGCTCTGCAAGGACTGGATGTGTACATGGGCGGATTACAGCTTATCCTAGGTGAGCCTCCTGCTCGATTACCACTGTATACACTCATAAAAAAAGTGTGTGTTGAGTGTATATATAGATAAATTGGTGTCAATTTTACTACCAATATGTAATAGAAATATATATTATAAATGATTCATATTATGACAGGCGTTACTAGCTGATGGTAAAATACTTCACGGGGAAACTATCAGTGGTAGAAAATGGGGCACGTAACACACAAAGCGATCTAAAAAAGGCAAAAAATATAGGATAGTGTCGAAATATTGATAGGTAAAAAGGATTTAAAGGAAATTGTTATGATCCTCAGTAATACGCTCATAAAGCCCTTACAAAGTTCTTTTTACAATTAATTGTTTTATTTATTATTTTAAGACTAGAAATATTGAACTAGCTAGAAAAATAGGTTTTTCAATTAGTCAATGGCTATTCTAAATAGTAGCGACCTGACGTGTAGACTTCTAAAATTACATATTTGCCATAGATTAAAAATTTGTAAATTGTTCTGTGTAATGTCGGACCATTACTGTTTGTGATAACGTGTTGCATTGTTCTATTCTAGCTTTTTAGTGTAAACGAAATTTTACTACGATATGTGCAGAATATTTAGTTTTCTAAAATTCGTAATATACCGCTCAATATAAGTCCAAGTTTTTCAAAATATTAAATATCGTTTATATATCAATAATACGTTGTATTGTTATGTTTTACGTAGCGTTTTTGTTTTTTTTTATTGTTCTTGTGTCATTTAGATGTGTTTTAGACAGAGATATATTATTGTTTAAGTTTTTAAGCTATTAAATATAAGGTATCTTTTTTGCGTGAGTATGTATTATATATTTAAATCTTAAGTCTCGTTCGTCCTTGTGTAGCATCTATGCTTCGGACATACTGTCTAAAGGCTAAATTCAGTATGATGTAAAGTGAACTCACTTAATTTTAATCATTGTTCCCATAAATCAAAATATAGTTTAAATAGTAGGAAATATTGGCGACTAATTTAATTTATGTACTAAAACTGTAACGTGCAATAAATACTCGAGTATATCACAGTATAAGGCAGTATGAAACCAAAGGTGTTACGTATTAAATCACATCACATATTAATAATATATTTAGTTACTAAAGATATCATATACTCATGGTGGGTTTGTATGTAGAAGCTTCATATATATATTTTAAATAGAATTGATGAAAATTATTTCTTTTGATAATGTTTATTTATTGGTTCTATTAGCATTAATCAGAAATTATCGAACTGTTGGTGTATAAATAGACCTAAGCTTTATAGCTGAAGATTGTATTTATATTTCCTACAATGTATAAAACTTAGGTGTCAATAAAAATGTTTATTGTTATCTCTTCATTTATTTTTCATATTAATTTAATAATACTAATACATATTTTGAAATTTAGCCTATTTGACAGTTTAGTCTACAGATTGAATACTTATGAACTCTTGTGTTTTTAAACCTAAGGTTCTATGCAGACCGGGATGGCATGGCAAGGGAATTAAATACTAATAGACACTCAAACGTATTGATACTTAAATACGGTATAAATTCCTATGCATTAAAATGATGTCGCGCCATCGAAAGGGATTATCATTGCACGACATTACAAGACAAGCCACAAGCTCCCGTAGCAGGATGCCGTGGCGTACTGTGGCTGTGCATCTTCTTCATCTGCGATAATCGCAACACAACGCAAACACCAAATCCCAATCTACCATATTAAAACTGAGGCATATTAACAAACCAACTGAAGACTTATAAGTGTATTGAGCAGCAAGAGTTGCCGAGGCGTGATTTTGGCATGCCATTAGAAGGCGCTGGAATGTCGCAGTATCTAAGAGGCTAGTTTGAGCCATCTGATGGATAAACCCTTGCCATGCCGTCCCGGTTTGCGTGGAAAGTTTGCAAATAAAAAAAATTAATAAAAAAATATAACAATGAAAAATAACTAAATTTCTTACCTGTATATAATTTTATAGCTCTGTTCTGAACAGAACTATACAGTCATGACCTTACCTTACATTCAATTGAAATGTCATTTCTCATTTGACGTTTGTAATTTCTGCAGTCGTTGATTAAAATTGGTAAAGTTTGTTTTGTCTGCTGAAGGACGGTCACGGTTTTAAAAATTCCCGTTGCTATGAGATAATAAATCACCTGTGCAATCAAAAAATTTTCAATGATAAATTTCTTGTGGAATTAAAATGTGAATGTTTAAGGCTTGAAATATGATAAATTCCAGTGATACGATTGTCACACGCGATTCATTCTCTCACCGTGTAGAAAAGTGATCTTCTTGGAAGAATAAGTTATATGTACGCAGCGGGAATGACAATAATGGCAGTTTCTGTTGGGGAAATTTGCGAGAACACAAAGCTTGCCCGGGAAATGGCACTGATGGGTAACTACGAGTCGGCTCTCGTGTACTATGAAGGAACCGTCCAAATGATCCACAGGCTACTCATCACTATAGCAGACCCAACACGCAAGTCAAAGTGGCAACTAGTGAGTCAATGTTGTTTACACATTTTATTTTCATTATATCTTAGCTGATCACCTTGAAACTAAATCCATACCTTTTATGATAATTGCTTATTTATGAACAGAAGGCCACCTAGGGAGATCTAAATTGATGTTGAGAGGATTAATAAATCTAATTACAAACACTTCAATCATTACATTGATTTAATGTGATTTGTTTTAAATAATTTACAAATTAAATTTACAATTTTATTTGAGAAATTGGTTGTAGGAGGAAGATAACCTAAAATATTGTTTTTAATCTGGTTAGGTTAAGCTAAATTTTCATTTCACTAATAAATTAATAAATTTAGTCTAGTATACAAAATTAAAAATAACATAGTATATTTGAATAACTCAATAGTACAGTTTATAATATAAGTATTTAGTTTATGACATTCTTAAAATTAAAATATATCTCAATTAATATATAGGAAATTAAGTTATTATATCTAATTAGAATTACATTTATTAACACTTTATTTGTGTTCACTAAAACCATTCATTAAAAAATAATTAAATATTCATAAAGTAAAATCATACACTCAGACATTAGGCTGATATTGTATTGATTTTATAAAATAATGTTAATTTTCATAGATTACCTTTAGTGATAATAAAACCTTGAACCCTTACAATGTACTGTGTTCATTGTTGTCAATATTGAACATAGAAAGCCATTGACATGCTTTGAGGTCGATGGAGCAGATATAATTAACCTTTCATTGAACTCAAACCTAATTATATTCATATTTCCGATATTAATTTACTCTATCATTAGTAATATAATTTCAATAATGATAATTTTAAATTAACCCGAGAATTACATGAAATCCGATATGGAAATCAACATTTTATATCTACATTATGTGTATGCATACTAAAGACCTTATGTAAATACTGTCAAGGAAATAACCAATGTTTTAATGGTAACGCATATTAATTATATGACCTTAGGATGGCAAAAACTTATTCTTAATTAGAAAAGTTTTATAGTTAACAATCAAAATTATTATAATAATTACAAAATTTAATATTTGAATGGTTTCAATAGTCAAGGCTGCAATAACCAGGTTACTTTTGTCCGTAAATGGCCAATGAGGGTCTCATTAGTTTATTGTGACACAAAACGACTTTCCTTTTATCCCTTCAAAGAGAATTTAAATAAAATGTTGACATTACGCACAAGGTAGGTTGTTTGCCTTCTCAGAAGTGTTCATTAGTGTGTGCATATAACAATGTCACGAAATGCGTTATCTCACGGGTTCATCAACACTTCCGACTGCAGGTTGCGTGCGTTATTATTATTTTTATAGGTATATACTTCTATATGATAAAAGGACAACGAGGACAACACGGACGACGTTGTGTTGTCGGCTTTTTACGCCGTTTGAGCGGTATAGTTTCAAAAGCCTCCGGTACCCGCACTCACTTTTGAGAGCCTCGTAGCTAATAAGTATATTAGTAGTAAGTAATAAGTCTACCACGAAGTGAGGGGGATCGGGTTCGAATCCCGGTCCGGACAATTTTAATTTATTCAGTCTCTGGAAGTGCATAACAGTGGCTGGGTGAGTATCTTAATACTGTAGTAGGAGTACCGTTCTGTACGTAGGAGGTCATGCTGAAGCATATGCTGACACACTAATTGGACTGCACCGTCCGAAGGAATACCACGGGCTCACAGAATATTCAGCGTGAATAGTAGTTTTACTTGTAACGGTGCTCGAAAGCCTTTAAAAATGCCGCTTAAGTGGCGTAAAAATCCCGCAACACATCCAATGCCCGGGTTGTGGCGCGGTTATCAATATGTGGCGGTGTTCTCTTACTATGTAGGAAACCCACTGGCTTCGTAGTCTGCTATACCATAAAAAAAATTAGGAACATATTAGTATGTACTTTTTCATGTATTTTTTTCACTAATAATATAATTAAAGATTACGTGGGGTTTCAATGAGCTTTTTGACCACAAAACATATTATATTCTCATTTTGCTGAATTACATTTATTTATATTGAATATTAACTATTATACGTACGATTTCGAGAGTAAACAATCTTTAGATAATATAAAATGAGCCCGTTGTGATGGCGCCATAACTATCTTAGCCGAAACTAAATACTACAGGGATTTTTATTTATGACAGGTCTCATTAATGTAACTATTTTTTATTTGGTACGGTTTCTCGCTGTTGGCCAGAGTGGCCTTTGCAGCTCAAAGCTGTCGGTGTACGATCTTGTTGGCTCATCGGGAAATAAATTGTTTCCGACAGCGCAAGGGCTAGTCCTCCGAGACTTAGACCTTGGCAAGGACCGGCGTAGCGCAGAGGTCAGCTTCAGGGACCGGAGAGGACGGCATCTCACCGATGTGGGACTGGGGACATATTGGCCCTCGCTTCCGGTAACTGTGATTGTTAATGAAATTTATAATGTTCTCTAACCACAGCCATAAATAACTTGTAACTGTCATTGAGATAGACACAAAGCCTACACAATTTATTTAAAAGGAAATAATATTTTATCCGTCGATAATGTCTCAATCGCGTGCCTGTTGTAATTTTTATTAAGAAATATTAAATTGATCATCTCTTTCGACTGTAATAAATTGTTTCCGGCTTTCGTCGGTTCGTCGAGAGATCGTCGGCTGATTTTCTCTTTTGAAATGTTCACGAGCCCTAAGCTTCGCTGAAGTTGACGAATCATCTGTAGTGAATTGTGGCGTTGTTTTTGTGTGTTACATTGCTGGTTTTCTGTGTATGGTGGATAAATTTACGT
>DWCF01002062.1:0-26044 GCA_018230265.1 Delias oraia | reverse complement strand
ATTAAACTTTTAATACAATTTATTATTTACAGTTACATATAAATATTAACCTATATATATTTAATATTATATGGTCTCAGCAAAACTACGACATGACTGTTGCTATATTATCTACCAAAATAGATTTTCACGTTCTATAAGAATTAATAGCAGTTTAGGTATAAATGGAACGGAATTAAATTTAATGTTAAAAGATTTTTAAATAGAAAATCAATAATTGTTTAATTATGTTTTGAGCTTTGTGCTACTTAAAAATGTCTCAATACAACACTAGCCGATTCACGCATGCACGGATCGTGAAAATAGCTGTTTAATTTTGGAACTTTGCCCGGATTGTTTGGCGCACTCGAGCGCTGTGCTCCGGCGCACGGTACGTTGTCAATTTAAAAAGTATTTTTCATCATTCATATTTAGATATTTTAGAAATATTCCATAATTTCTCGTTTTTTATCGTTAGATTGCAATTTCTGCGTTATTTCTAATAAAGTATATAGTTTTCTGATACAGTGAAATATAAATAGAATCTTTTATTAGACCGTTTCGACCCCGATTGTGTTAGAGCTGTTTCTGGATGCGAATCCAAAATGGTAAGTCTTATTATTTGCATTATACTAAACTTAGTTTCTTTGTGCCTAGCTGTCATCGGCCTAGAGTTGGCACGATTCATTAAAGCAATTGCCAAAATTGGTTGCATTAGCCTTTTGACAACATTTCAATTAAAATCGATAAAGTTTAAATGAGTGTTGTGTGTTTCGTTTCAGAAGCGGATACGTATAGCTAGTTATGAGTGAGGAAGAAGAATTGTCCCTTCATGTTTCCTTAAAGATTCCAGTTCGTAAAAGCGATTTAGGAACTCAAACGCCTACAGTTATTATTGCGAAGACTCTTGGAAAACAAAAGGACAGCGATATGGAGAGTCCGAAAGAAAAACCAATGTCACTAAGGAAACGAAGAAATAGAGCACAACAAGCCAGACAACGAGAAAAAACGCCCGAACCGGGAAGAAAACTCGGTCCTCACGAGGATACACCAACCTCAGAGGATGAAGATGATATGCCGCAGCAGACTTCCCGGGAAATCGAAGCCGATAATACCTACGAAGAAATGAAACGATTGGTACAAGAAAAAGCCAATGAAAAAGATCCTGTTTATGACATAGATACTGATGAAATTCTCGAAGCCCGGGCAATGGAAGCAAATGATAGGAGAAGAAGAAGTATCTCTCCATTCGCCGTTCTTGAAAAGGAAGAAGGCACATCGTTGGAGCGTAAAGGGAGTTTTATAGATCCAACAAATAAATTACTAACTACCAATTATATTGTAAGCCCAAAAGATGATGACTTAAAACGTCGAAGTTCACTGACGGGCACTTTGGAGACAAAAACTTTGAGCTCAAGAAGTTCTTTATCCCCACCTGGTACTGCCAGTGCATCGCCAAAAGAAAAAGATTTTCCCTATCCTTTGCCTACGCAACCTAAGAAACTTGAGAAAATTGTTTATCCACATGAAGAAATCGACAAAAAACCAATTAGATCTAAACCACCGAGAGCAGATCTTAAACAAAATGACTCACCAAACGATAAAGAGGAGAATTTGATTAAAACATCATCCCTAGCGAGGATAACTGATTCTGCAGTGCCTACAACTGGTGAACTTGTCACAAGAGTCGTTCAAGTAGAGAGAACCCCTAGTAAAAAATTCAGTCAAGATCAAAAACCCATTGTTGAATTTCGTGAGAGGGTTGTGAGAACACCAAGTAAAAAGTTGACGACTGACGCTAAACCTACAGTGATACAAAAAAATAAAACACAGGAGAGCCAAAGTAAAGTCCCACCTGTAAAACCAGCTCGAAGCAAATCAGCATTACGATTAGCGGTCAGTCTTTTGATTAAATTATTTTTACTTGTGATTCTAGTAATATTAACAATAATATATTACTTTTACCTTCTAAAATAGTATTGTGACAATAAAAATGGGCAAAATAATAAAGTATAATAATATTTACAGAATAGAACCAGTGAGAGTGAAATGAGTGAGGATCAAATATATCAAGACACTGTATTTCCAAGTGGAACAAAGCGCAAAGTAGTTCCAATACCAAGACGTTTTTTGAAAAATAAAGCTTCTAGAGAAAATCGGTCGCAGTCAGTAAATAGAATGGAAGATACGGGCATCGATAAAACTGATACACGGATGAGTCAGACTAGTCTAGAAATATTAGAACTAATGCAAAAAGCTCGAGCGAGAAGCCTATCAATTCCTAAAGATGATGTCAGAGTACCGACAGATTATAAAACTTACACCCGAACGTTGCAAACTCCCAACAAAACTCCTGTTAATTTAAGAAGAATTAGAGGAATATCGTGTCCAAAAACTATTCAGATTATAAGTGACCATGAGATTTTGTCGGGTCTCACAAAAGTTAGCTCTGGTAAAATTGATGCTGCTCGTAAACATAGCAGGCAAAGTTCAGGATATGTGGACGCTAGTCAGTCAGAATATACATCGAGCTGTTATTCAACATCACCAAGCGAAAATGAATATGAGTTTGATCTTTTAGAAAGGACGGCGGAGTTGACTAGAAAACTTCATCAACTTAGCCAACGAGACATTACGGATGAAACAAATCTAGATAAATTAGATTTAGTACAACAGACTAGTGAGCCAAAATCAGTATTAAGGAAACGTTCTATAGCGTTAATTCAAAAAGAGACACCGACCGAAACAAAAACAGAGGCAATTCAGTCAAGGCCAAATGTTGTTTTTAGTATAAAACCAAAAATTTCAAGATTTAAATTTATTAACAATTGGCGTCAGTTCAAGTTGGAATATAACAGTGATTGGAAAAGAATGATAATATTAAGAAATAAATGTATTTGTGATTTGTTAATATTAATAATGATGTGTGGTTTAGGGGGAATGATGTTCAAAACACTTGAAAGTTCGTTTGAGAATAATTTCAAATGTAATGCTAGGAATGTTAAGCGTGATTTTATTGAAAACTTATGGCGTGGAAGTCATTATTTAAGAGAAGAAGATTGGAAGTCCATGGCTAGGAAGAAGCTGTATGAATTTGAGGATCAGCTGCACACAGCGCACGAAGCAGGTGTCACTTCATATAGCGGTCAAAGATCATGGAATTTTATGAATTCTTTCGTCTATTGCTTGACTTTAATCACAACCATTGGTAAGGACGCTTTCCTATCTCAGTTGGACCCGTTGGCAGCCATTACGTGTTACGTAGATTCAAGCTCGGTGTTTGAATCCTATATAAAAAAGAATATTTTGGTTTGGTAGAACCGATAGTTGATGAACGTTTTACCATCTTACGCCACTTTTTACTCGTATTTAAAATATTTTTTAAGTGAAACATTCTGTGTACAAAAATAATTGTATCATAAAATAATTAAAATTTGATTATAAAGATTTCCATGTGATTTTCTTCACTTTCCCATTGTTTCGTGTAAAATAAAATTTAAATTAATATATACTATCATTGGTTTCAGGTTACGGTCATATAGCTCCGAAAACCACGTACGGACGAGTGGCAACCATTGTCTATGCTATAATTGGTATACCACTGTTTTTGATTGTCTTGGCCGACTTCGGAAAGTTATTCACGAGAATTATTAAGTTCTTCTGGGCGTTTATACGGCGATTTTATTACACAAGAAGTTGTAAGAGAGTAAGACGAACGGCACCTATGCAGGTTAGATAATTATAAATCCAAAAACCAATAGCTTGCTAGGCAGTGTTTGGTACAAGCTTAGCGTAGATTACTTGATGGTTTTGTTGAAACGTGATTACTAAATCAATATATGTTTCGAAAAAAAGGCAATATATTAATAGTTTATATTTTATATAGGCAAATAGGTCTGTGCCTAACTTAACGAAATCTATATTTCATTGTATGGAATTCAGTATCCAAACGTATTAATGCGTACACTACGCAACCAGTAAACAATTTTTAATTTGTAAGTTTAAAACTCTCACTTGATTATTATTATTGCGATTTAGATATAAACCACGCGAAGAAGTATTCTTAAAATATAATGAGATATCCAAATAAATTAGGTTCAATCCTTTTTATTAACTTCGTGAAAACCAGGTTCAAATTACCATTAAGTACGAACAGAGTTATTTCAAATTGCAGGAAGTAATGAAAGGGCTGAATATCGTTTACGATGTGGTGCGTAGACCTTCGCAGATATTCTCTGAAGATGACATCGCAGCTTCTTCAGATGTACCTCCAGCTATTGAGCGGAAACCGAGCGATGTCCCACCGCCGCTGCCACCGAAACCTGGTCAGAAGCTCGGCGATGACGTGGAACCGGATACACCAGCCCCTTCTGTGTTTGAAATTGACGACGAATTTAACCTACCCATATCTGTCGCAATTGTCATATTAATCATTTACATAATAATTGGAGCGGTTGGATACAGTATTTGGGAAACTTGGAACTTTTTTGAATCGTTTTATTTTGTCTTTGTATCGATGTCTACCATTGGTTTAGGTGATTTAGTACCAGATCATCCAATGTTCATGATGGCGTCCATTATGTATTTAGTTTTCGGTCTGGCTTTGACATCTATGTGTATAAATGTTGTTCAAGTTAAGTTATCTGATACGTTTAAGCAAGCGAGTGCTAAACTAGGTGCTACTATAGGTCTGAAGGTAGCTGAAGAAGATGGTAGTTTGGTGCCAATCACGCCACCACCAGTTGAGATAGCTCCCGTACATAAGAGTTCGAAAGAAATTGGTGAAACTCAAAGTACAAATGATGCCAAAAATAGATAAATCCAAAAGAGTTAGTTGCGTAAGAAATTTTATTAGTTTGTATGTTAGTGTAAGCAAGATATTTTATGCAGTTGCAGATATAATGATTGTACAGAGTTTTAATAAAAGTTTTTACATGTTTTTTAAAAGTTTTATTTAATAACTGGACCACGCAAATATTATTTTGCTATATAAACTATGCCCCAGTGATTCCTACTTCGCATATTATGTTGCAGCCTCCCCGAGAGAAACGAATGGCGATTCAGAATTTTGTAATACCTTATATTTTTACATTACCTTACTTATTTTTATAATTTGTTATATAGTGATTGGAATATACCGATTGAATAATTCAAAAACTTATATAAATCACTTTTTAATATAAGTAGTTAATATGGATAAGTATTTATACGAAGTTACAAACAAAGAGCTTTGATAGAGACAGACGCCTTTTGAAAATTATTTTAAAATAAAATAATACTTATTATGACGTAACTAATACAGTTAGACATGTGCTATCCCAACTTTTTTGTATATTAATTATATGTATTTTTGTATATTAATCATATTGTATATTAATTATATGTTGTAAAAGGTAGTATTATTATTTTGTTCTATAGTTAATCAATAAAAATAATAGTATTTACAGAGCACGCGATATAAGTAATCTTTTGGTAATGTATGTAATGTATTTTAGTATTTAACTCAAAAATTTTAAATTGTATATATATATATATACTAATATAATAAAATATATACATATAAAATATTATACTATAGTATATGTTTATTGATTCGATATTGTAGCTAATCAACGGTGAAACAATTTTTCAAAATCGTCAAGTAGTTACGGAGCCTATTCAATTCAAATAAACAAATATTTACTTTTTATAAAACGTATTATTACAGATTTGTAGGAGACTTTGGTTCAAAGATTAAAAAACGTCAAGAGATCCCTATTTCATCAGTAACTTTGTCAATGTTCGGTCCGTATAAATTTAGCACAAAGGAAGTTGGTCCTCAAAAACGATATATGAAAAGGCATGACATTTTTCCCAAAGCCCGTAATGCAAGTGACGTTTGCCAAAGGGTTTGCGAACATTCAATTATTCTATCAAGTGGAGTAGGTCAGTAATCTGCGATACAGTTCAATGAACAATTCTAGTAACTGATTGTCTATAACTGCTATTGTATAGTCTGTTTCATTCTCTCGTTCATCTCTCTCATAAAAAATAAACTTGAATTTTAAAACAATTATTAATTAATTACACACACTCAAACTTATATATGTGTGTAATATATATATATATATAATATCGGAGAATCTTAAATGTAAAAACTAATGCGCGTACTGTGGCGCAGTTGTTCAAGGGCGGCGGTTTCTTACTATATTGGAGACCCACCTGCTCCGTTGTCCGCTATACTATATAAAAAACTTAGTCATTTCAGACCATAGATATCATCATCATTTCAGCAGTAGGACGTCCACTGCTGGACATAGGCCTCCCCTTCAATGGGGGTATTTACTATGATAGTCACGTTTGGCAGGCGGGTTGGCGATCGCAATTAGGTTTTATAGTACGAAATATAAAAAAAAATAATACTAAAAAATTATTATTATTAATATTAATAAACGATATAACTACTCATATATCTATAATATAATAAATATTTTATTTGTGAAAGAGGTATATTTTAAATGAAAATTTTTTTAGAATAAATATAATTTATTACTCCTAATGAACGTTATATTCTAGTCGTTATATGGTCTTCTATCCCAAGATCTAGGTTTTAACATATCTCTTAAATGTCTCGACAGGTTAAATAAAATCTTCTTACAACTATACAGTTTATAATTCAAATATTCGTTAATAAATGGTCTATCGTAATACTGCAATAGAGTTTGTCTAAGTCTGTGATCAATTTGTAATAAATCCTTTATCGTCTTATTTGTCCATTCTAAATCTTTATTAACATTATTAATATTAATATTATGTGTCTTGGAATAAAAATCAACAGCTGATAAGCCGCCAAATTCATCATTTACATTAAATGTTACATCTGAAATCACTCGATCCAACAGCACGTGCAATCTATACACCTCTTTACCATCAAACTTACATTTTGCCGTATCTATGTAATTTATTGTTATCTTATTACATTCTAAAACACGATTAAAATCACGTTTGAGATATTTATCAAAGTAATCGTTCAAATTTAATTTGTCATCGGCATCGGAATAGCCATTTTCTTTGAAATTTTTAACTAAAAGCAAATTGAGGAATAGGCTTGGGATAGAATTGTGTAGTAACTCGCAGGGCGCGTCCATATGACTGTACCGTGACCAGCCAGTCAGTATTATCCCTTTAAAGGTATATAGATCGGTCATACCTCCAAATTTATAATTATTGATAATACTCAACCAGCTGAAATTGTTGAGAAATCGTTTTTTAAGGTCGGGAAACGACGCAATCCTCCCATCCGCGCCTTTGTAAGCGGAAGCGATCCAGATATTATGAAAGGAGTAATAATACTTCATCAAACTCACATGGGAGACTGATAAACTCGGCCTATAGTCCCAGTACACTGGTTCTATGTTAAGATCCTTTATGAAGTTATCCCATTTGTATATCGGTATATCCCGTAGCCCATCGTCCCAGATTAGTACAGTTGTATTTGGGCTGATTTTCTTTACAAAACTCGATACTTTTTTCACGTGATTCACGAAAATTTCTCTGCAAAAAATATATTAGAACATATAGACGTTTTACGTATACAATATAGCTTAGTAGAAGATTGCGAGTTATTTGGACATCGAACTCTGTACCTGAGTCGTGAAATATAATAAATCAGTATGCTATTTGGAGCCTCGTAGTTATGTAGTTTTATCAGTCTACCACGAAGCGAGAGGTATCCGGTTCAAATCCCGATCCGATATTTATAATTTAATTTTTTGACTTAAGGGCTATACAGTGACTAGGCGAATGTCTTAACATTGTCGCTTATGGCTTGCCCGAAATGATACCACGGGCTCACAGAATACTCAGCGTGAATTGAATTTTTACTGTGTTTCTCTAAGTGAGTGACGATATTGAAAACTATTAAAAATATGCTGTTTAAGTGGCGTAAATAACCGGCAACAAAACCAAAGCACGGACTATTGCGCGGTTGACCATGGGCGGCAGTGTTCTCATATTATATAAGAAACCCACCTGTTCCTGTTTACGCTACATCTTGAAAACCATTTAATGGAAGCAAAGAAAAAGTATTTATTTAGACTTATTTTTGAGGATTTTAAAGTTTTTAGATCTAAATACTGTTTGATTATTGTTATACAAGAAAGTATTAAACTAAATTAGATTCTTTGAATTATGTCATCATGAAGAAATTTCAATATATAATACAATACGGAAAACTCAGGTATTTTCCTATTAAAAAATTCGATCGATGCGCAGAAATTTCATAACTTTGTAATGACTAGGGATTGATTATTGTTGCACTAAACAAAATAAATTCATCTTTTTATATTAAAATTTGTTTACTTACATATCCTTAAGCTCGCTTCTTGCGCATAGATGGCATTTATTTATATGATACACCTCATCACAACCGATGTGAAAATGTTTCAGCGGTGCGATATCGTTATGAAATGTGGCGACCTGAAAATATTTTTTCAGTTACAAGGCAATATGAAACATGCCACGAATGAGGAAAGAAAATTGGAAAAACTCTAACGGAAAGAACAGGCTAGGTTAGTACAATGATCCTTTCTGTAAAATTCGTGACAGGATTATATATTGGAATATATATGCATATTTTTTAAATTGAACTTGTAAAGTTAGATATTTCCTTCCTTTTCCTTTTTGAGACAAAATAATATTTAAGTCATTACTCAAATAAAGATACGTTTATAGGAGTTAAATTGTTAAATATATAAATATTAGACCAGGGACACAAATTACAATTTTTAAATTAACTTAAGCTACATAATAAGGATCTCAATTTGGCGCTATGATCTCCTAATTTTGTTATCTCTTTAACACTATAATGTAAATTAAACAATCTGTTTTTCATTAATTACATTTAATTTAAAAATATTTTCAGTTTTTTTCAATTCAAAATTATTTTCATCTTCACTTATTATGTGAAAAACATTTTTTTTAAATAACATTGTTTACTTCTATACCGATAATGGTTTTCTTTGAAATATATTATTATAATTTGTATAATAATGGTTTTAAGATTCATGACACACATAATGATTTGGCTCTAGTTTAAAATGCATACCTGTTGAATCATGTTTTTAATGAGATCCTGACTCTCTACTCTGCTTGGGCAGATGGAGTCAGGGTAAAGTGGTTCTTCTCGTAAATGCTGAAATTCCTGCAGTTTCAGCACATGCTCCATATGACCAAAGGTCTGTATTAATGGTATGATCTCGAACCCCGATTCAATTGCAAGTGATATGAACTCATATAGCTAAAATAAAATTATACAACATTTTAAGATTTATAACTCAAAATTAAACTTTTTAGATTAGAATGTTATTGCGGTATTAAATTGTCAGCTTAAACTGAAAACAAAAATCATTTATTTATCGCACGATCTAATCACTTGAATTATAATCATGATCTATTTAAAATAATTGTTGACGTCTAAAAAAATTACTTATAGTTAAATTTACGCCATTTCCAAAGCGCTAGTGCAGAAGAAACGGCAACAAACTGCACAGCATAATTTCTACAATGACGAAACTTTTGAGTATTAAATTGAGCAATGGACACAATTTAATCTTTCATATAAGAGCCTCTATAAATTGTGATCGGACTAACATAATACCAATATGAAACAGACTTCTAATGTGTTTCGCTGAATGAGATAGGATGTCGGAGACTCATGAAATTATACAGCTCAAATGGCGTAAAAAGCCGGCAACAGAACCAAAGCGCGGAACGTGGCGCGTTTCAAAGACTGCAGTGATATGCGCTTGCTAGGTTTCCCGTTATACAGTAAAAAATCTAATATTAAGCTGTTATGCGATGTAATGTTAAATGAAACGTTAAATACAGCTCATTATATATGTACGTCGTTATATAATATTGCACAATACAGTATCACCACTGTCTTCTTATTTTGTGGCCTCTGTGTCTAGTGGTCAGTTCTGCCAGTGTCAGTATGATGAAATTTACATAAATAACAAAAGATATTCGAGCAAGAAAATGAAATAAAACTCTAAGAGAGATACAACTTTGGTATAACGATGTATCAATATTTTAACCAAATACCGACATATTAAGAGAACAGATTATATAATATAAATATGAACAAATAACAAAGATTATGAATAGGCACCATTATCTTAAATAACAACACAAGGAAGCCAACTGCCCGTCGTATTGTCATAATAGTATTACTATGTCAATGCATCTGTTGATACATTATTCTTTAGATCTATATTTATGACTACTAAAAAGAAGGTTAAGATTTACGTCTTTCCTTGTCTGTCAATGATTCTCAACTAGAAGTTTTACAGAACTGTTCTAATAGAAAGAAATAACACCATACGGAAATGATATAACAAAAAATTCTATAGTATAAAAATATATAATATATAAAAAAATATTCGATAAATTAGTTTAATTTAGTTTTCTTAGTTTTATATGTGGTTTTCTTAAGTTAATGGTGTCAAAAGAGAAATATTACCTCGGACTTCTCATAACAGTTTCTTGCGCTTAAATTAACTAATTTATCTTCATAAGGAAACATATCTTCATACTCCATAAGTAACCCAGTAACTCCAAGTTGTTTAAATTTTAGTAACAAAGTCTTCAAATAGGACAATTTCGGCGGTGATCCCTTCAAATCAAAATGAACTATAACATTATCCAATGTCAGTTGCGACTTCAGATCCATACTTTTAAAAAACCACGTGTTTACTAAAATTAGTATTATAATAAAATAAATCAATGAGAACGTAGTCAAAATAACGACTTTGTGTTTAAATGTCCTCGCGAAAATTGGCCGCATCTTTATTTTGAAATATTTGTCATTTTGATTTTTTAATTTATTCATGTCGCTACAGATAAAACAGAATTTCACACGATTGTCTTTTAAAATACCACAGATAAAACGTAGAACACGTACGCGGGATTGTCGAGATGTTTTGTTAAAGAGAGCGCGGTAAAGACGCGATATTCGCCGTTGTTGTAGTCGAATGAAATACAATACCGAGGGTCGGGATTGTATGTGTAGGGATTCGCATATAATAAGACTTAAGTGTCATTAGAGCTGTAGTAAACGTTGATCGGATGAACGACTTTATTATTTATAGTACCAACAACGATTCGTGGCCTTGTTCGTGGTTGTCTATGCAAAAATATTTATTATGTTAATAATAGTTTAGTGTTTCATGATATAGGGGACAACGGAGCAGGTCTACTATATGGTAAGAGAACACAGTCCGCGCATTGGTTGTTTTACCTGCTTTTAACACCGTTTTTGCATTTTTAAGGGCCTCTGATATCTACTCACTTAGCAAAACACAGTATAAGTGCCGTTTCAAAGTACAACTACCATTTCAAGCGAAGTGTTCTGTTAGCCTGTATTAATTTGGATGAGCTGGCGCAATTAATGGGTTACAATATACTTCATCTTGGCTGTTCCAATTTACATTAAATATTCTTTATATTTCACAAAGGTATTATGTTAACAGATTGAGTGAATCGTAAATAATGCTTACATGAACCTTATTCAAATAAATTTCGTAATATTATTACATAATATGTAAGTCATAGAGATATGTTATAGCCATAAAATACATAATCACATAGACACGCATTTATTTAAACAATTCATTGCTCTTTCATTATCGAGTTGGAAGTATGAGTGAGGTGGTTTTCTTCTTTTGGCTTTTTTCATAAGCTGTGGTTTAAAATGTCAATTGAATTAAGTATTTGTATTATTTGGGAAGAATTACGTAGCTGCGTTATTTTTTTGGAGAAAACCTTATTAAGATTAAATATTTGTCTTTTTGTTATACAATTCGGGTAAAGAAAACAACAAGGAAATAATTACCAAGGCAAAATTCTCGCTAAAAAAAGCTTCCTACCATTACAAGTTCAACAAATTCAGAATATTAAGCAGATAGTCAATTCATTTCAGTTTACTTAGAACATTTAAACTTCGTTAGGAGTTGGGAGTTTCAAATCATTGTGTATTTACGTAACTTATTCCGGTAATGATATCTTTACAAATTTTGTAAGGATAACGATTTGAATTCGTTATTTTGAATAAATTTATACAAATTCGAACGTCGAAAACAATATAAATATATATTTATAAATTGTTCTGTCTTTGGAATGGTAGGGCGAATGTTTTAACAATTTCTTTAACGTAATTAAATAGACCGGCTCATCTGAAGTGATAACACACTACTAGAAGACCAGCGTGAAACAATGCTTGTACTGTGTTTAGCTGAGCGAGTGATAAATCATCACTCGCTCAGATCGCTCGGACCGGAGGACCGTGAAAGGACGTAACTTCTGATGAGTATTGGTAACAATTTCTAAAAAATAACCATTTAATTTTTCATCTAAGAGCCTCGATAAATTGTGATCGAGCTCAAAGAAAACCAACATGAAACTGTACGTGTACTGTGTTTCGCTGAATGAGTGAACATGTTGGAGGCCTATGAAATTATACAGCTCAAATGTCTTATAAAGCCGAAAACCCACCAAAACACCGTAGGCCGTATGTCCATACGCAACGATGATCTCTTACCATAGAGAAGACCTGCTTGACCTGTTAACTGCTATACAAGAAAAAAGGATGGCATACAAACTAAATATCTTTTAGCTACGGAACAGAATCCACGCAAATACAATAAAATTACGTAAACAAAAAAGTTCCAAAATAATATATATAATATATATATAAATAAATTAGGTTTTAGGTCAAATTTAAAATTAGGTCTGAGGTAC
Organism: Delias oraia; assembly: GCA_018230265.1. Taxonomy (NCBI): domain Eukaryota; kingdom Metazoa; phylum Arthropoda; class Insecta; order Lepidoptera; family Pieridae; genus Delias; species Delias oraia. The sequence continues at coordinate 13,288 of DWCF01002062.1, read as the reverse complement.
AATATTTACGCTTCTTGTAGTAGAAATCTATTATCAAACTTAAATATTAATTGCAGAGAGAAGAGCTTACTGTATGTATATTGACGGTAGTATTATAATTACTATATATTATAATATCAGTTGCTGAAGCTTCTAAGTAAATGGTTCTAAGTAACGATGGTCAGAGCGTTCAGATGTTAAGAGGAAGGTCTCTCAGATTTATTACATTTTGATAAAATATGATATTTCTACAAAACATGAAATTGTAGGAAAATTAATATATTGATTAAAAATTAAGAATAGCTTATGTTTTGTTAATTAAATTTGAGCGGTTAATGTTATTGGCATTAAAATTATTTTTTATAGTATAGCGGAGAACGAAGCAAGTGGGTCTCTTATATGGTAAGAGAACTTCACCGCGCATTGGTTGTGTTGTTTGGTTTTAAATCATTTAAGCCGCATTTGTAAGTGCCTCCGATATCCTAACTCTCTCAGCGAAACGCATTAGAAGCACCTTTTTAAATACAACTACCACTTCACGCTGAGTATTCTGTGAGGTACCACTTTGGGCGAGCCGGCCTCACTAGTGCGTCACATATACTAAAGCATGGCTCTCCCACAGATAAAATAAAATCGGATACAAACGTGTAAACCATATTACAAACGGTAAGATATGCTCATTTAGCAGCTACTATGTTGGAGAAAAACACTAGCCCACAGACATAAAATCACGTGAAGTAGCCATCGTTTGACGCTGAACTTATGTAGTCTACTCAATAAAATGTAACAAAAGTTAATAAACTACCTCTGGAATTAGATTATAGCTAAATTAATTATTTTCTAAATGTATTTGTTTTGATTTTAAAATATCGAATGCATGTCTTATTTAAGAAATATTTTATTTCAGAAGGTAAATGCCAATAAGCATGAAACTAAATGCACTCAAAACAAGCCATAGAATGTCACATGCTACATGTATTTATTTCATTACCAGTACTGCTAATAGTGCTATAAATTACCGATTCTATTTCGAAACTTTCCATATTTAGACATGACTGAATAGAAGGCTCCTCTGAGTAGTAATCCATGGATACTCAGCCCTTACTGGTGTAACGGATGCGTTAATGCCCTTTCATCTGTACGCTTTTTCTTTATAGCTCTGAAGGAATATCTCTGCAAGCAGTGGATTCGACAAATTGGTGGTACTCGGCCCAAACTGCTTTAAAAGCTGTCAATAATTTCTAACATAACGACGGAGTACGAGTAAAAATGGGTCAAAAATCTTAAAAATAATCCAATGAAATTATGACCCCGCCTTTTGTGATCATACCCGAATAGATTTTGCCTTAAGGCGACTCGCGCCGAGATTACAGGAGATTCGGATTAATGTCAGCAGGCCGCAAGCTCTATTTAATCTGCATATCAAGGCAGAGCAAGTGCCGGATTGCTTTGAGAATTTGATTTGCGAGATGGGAATTACAGGGCATGGCTTATTACAATTAGAGGTCACTGTACGTGTGGCTTGAACTTGTTTTTTAACCTAAATAGTTCTTTCATATAGTAATATATAATAATATATAACTACATTATGTGTTACTTTTTTGTGTATTAGGAGATCATATGTTCTGTCATATAATGTTTTAAATTTAGATATGTGATGTCAGTCTTTTATTTTATTACTTACAATATCGTTTAACCTATGTCTTCGACTTACTTTACAATTCCGACTACAATTAGTACATAGGCAATTTTAATGTAACATTACTTGTTAGTATTGGTGAAAGAACTTTCAAAATCAGTTCAGTAGATCCTTTCCATATCAGAAACTTTTTTGTTAGAAAATAAATATAATAAAATTTAATTTTAATACAACTATTAGTTTTTTATAGAATCTGTGGCAAACGAGGAGGAGTTTCACCTAGGTCAAGCGGTCCTCCGCCCATGGACACCCTCAGCCCTTGTATACTGGCTTTAAGATGGATTAAATCTGTCCCAATGAGACAGCCACGCTGAAGCATTAATTGCGCCTGCTAGTCCACGAGTTGACAAAATACTAGCCATATAATTTATTAAAATTATTAGTTACGTGTTCAATTCAATAAAAAGATACCTACAATAAAATAACTTATTCTCTAGTTACCCTCAATTTTGACAAGGCTCACAGACATGGAAAGAAATGTTTAGAATTATTTATGGTTGTGTGCTCTGAAATCGTTTTTTTCTGTAAACAATATTTATGATCTTTAGTTCACTGCTTCACTTTAGATATTTTCAGTAGGCAGGTGTCTGAAATATGTTTAAAAGTCCTTTTTTATGTAGGCATAATATTATAATAGAATTATCTTTAAAAGCATATCACCACCTCCAATTAACTTATTTAGCTTTACTGTTTGGAACTAAGGCGACCCTAAGTGAGTTAAAGTCGACTGAAGATGTACTCTTGAAACTTGTGGACTGAATTATTCAGCCGTATTATTGCATTATAAATTTATGTTACACTTGCTTTGAGTGACATTGCCAGCGATTCTACCTATGTACATACATACTCTAAATATTATTAAGTAAATGTAATTTGATTTGAGAAAATGAAATTAAAATTATTTAATTGTTGTAGGAAATATTCTATAAATTTATATTTATAATTATTTAACAGGACTTCATAATGGTCGGGCGACTGTATAAATACTGTCTTATTCTTGGGAGACTCATCTTGACGCAGTATTTGGGCTGGATTGTCCGAAGAATAAGATTTTTAGAATACCAGCCTGGTATTGTATTTATACTGTGTTTTGTTGAGTGAGTGAAGATATCAGAGGCCCTTAAAAAGCCGCTTAAGCGGCGCAAAACAAGCCGGTAACACAACCAATGCGTGGACTATAGCGCGGTTGGGTATGGGCGGCTGTGTTCTATACCATTGTTCGACCGTTGTCCGCTATAGCATAAACAAATTAATTATCAATGATACAAATTATATAACTTTCATTCTAACGAATTCGCTGGTATCATCCTTATAACTGAATGAATTAAATTTTGTGATGTCTTTTAATACGCGGCAGATCAAGGAAATTCCAGAAATTGAGAAATGAGGAATACTTTTAAAATTTGAAACTATTTATAATAATACTACTCATATAATATTATACCTAATTTTGTGTATGTCTTTTATATTTTTGTGTTAGGCCAGGGGTTATTAGTGTACGTAGATCAACATAGTGCAAACATATGTCTACAAGTTAATAAAAAAGTCTCGTTTTACCCTTAGTCAGTATTATAAATGTTTGTAAAACAGATATCGAAGTATCAAGGGACTTGACCTACTCTGGGTCAAGTTTTTATCCCTGAAACGTGAGTGACTTTCACATTGGAAAGATGACATGAAAAGTCTTTTGAGTATTTCAATAGGCCTCTTGAATTAATGAATCTTTTAAAATTTTACATAAGTATAGGAGACGGACATAATAATATATAGAAATGTTAATTTTTATAACGGACTGAATAATGTGCAAATATTCCCTTAGTTTATCCATATATGGATATAATGATATTGAGCCCGGTAGACATACTCCTGCCTTGAGGACTACCTTTGGGTGTAATTATAAACCCAACAAAATCCTTAGACCCAGAAGTCAACAAACAAGTTAAGGCAGGTTTAATAGCTGTTATCATAAAGATCGATGGATGGAATAGTACCTATATTTTATACATAAAAGATACATTACTACTTTTGGGTTGTTGGGTGAGAAGTAACTTTTATGACTTTATAGGGATCGCTCCAAGCAGTTTCAGGAATGCATTGAAAATTTTAAAAATTAAATTAGTTGTCCTAAACAATCCGCTGAGTTTATTTTGCCGGTTCTTCTCAGGTCTGGGTAAGCTTGAAACTGGTAGCAAAATTAATGACCTTAAAAAATGATTATAAACCTATTTGAAAAATAAGGTATTTTATTTTATTTCATAACTTCACTGTCAGACGTCCACTGCTGGACATAGGCCTCCCCTTTGGACTTCCATGAACATCTATCGGAGGTGACCTTCATCCAGCGTCTTCCAGTCTTCCGTTTTCTCCTTTATTTTATTTATTTTATGTTAATCGAACTTGCGTACCAATTTTTATCAAAACCTGTCCAGCAATTCTTGAGTTATAAGTCGGAAACCCGACTCTATGATACATAGTCATGACCAAATGACAATTTGTGTAAATAATAGCAATGAAATAATTATAGATCGATCTAATAATTCAAATATATATATATAAACGTGAATAAATATTGAACATAACCTCAAAATATATAGTCTAAATATTATTAAAATAACGTAGTTAGGATATAAGATATATTTCGTAGCATTTATAAACAAAATTGCTAATTAAAACTGTTACCAAAATACACCTAAAATAATTAATAAGCAACAACAGCTATAATTCAAAACTAAACTCCATTGAAATCAGCTCACAAACATTATGCGAAATGTAGTTGTAAACTTTACAGACGTACTCGTTCAACTAACTTGTGTGATTTGGTTTTAGCACACAAAACCAATAAATTGGTTCTTCTAATTACTTCTACTTACCTCTATTTTTATAGTATAGCGGACAATGGAACAGGTGGGTCTCCTATATGTTAAGAGAACACCGCCGCCCATGAACAACCGCGCCATATTCCGCGCATTGGTTGTGTTGTCTTTTTACGCCTTAAGCGCTACTTTTAAGGGCCTCCGATATCCTCACTCACTTTGCGCAACATAGTCAGCCGTGTGAGCCCGTGGTATCACTTCGGCCGAGCCGGCGCAATTAGTGCGCCAGTATATGCTTCAACATGGCTCTCCCACGGATGCGACATATTAAGACACTCGCCCGGCCATTGTCAGGCCCTTCCAGAGACTGAATAAATTATAATTCTCCGGACCGGGATTCGAACCCGATACCTCTCGCTTTATGATACACTTTTTTTAAAACCATTATGCTACGAGGTTCTCAAAATTATTAAATTAGACGTTTAAGTATAAAATTATAAGCTAAGGTTGTAATAAATAAAACATAGGTAGTAAAAGCGAAACCTGTTTTGAATTATTCATCCCTTTTATTTGTACGTACAAAATGAAATCAGTGTTTTTCACTAACTTAAAGCGGACTTCATATCATAACGACGCTAAACATTAGTTTTGAAACACTCATTTATACAAAATTTATCTTTTCTTCAAGAATTTCTCAACAGTTTGTTTAATTTTTTTAAAACTTGATTAATTTGTATAAAAATTAGCATAGATATCGTTCATATAAAACTTCTGAGTATACAATTATTTATTTAACTGTTAATATAAATATTGTTTTACAAAAAAAAGATGGTTTTTCTTCTATTTCACCTTAAAAAATATTTTTTTATTAACCAGCGTGTATCAACTAGCTATCCATAGATAATAAAGTCTATATTAAACAGGTTTTTTTACCCATACGAGAGCTATGCTGAAGCATATACTGGCGAATTAAATGGGCCGGCTCGTCCGAAGTGATACCACGAGCTCACAGAATACTCAACGTGAAATGATAGTTGTACTTGAAATGGTGCTTCTACTGTGTTTTGCTGAGTGAGTGAGGATATCGGAGGCCCTTAAAAATGCCGGCAACGCAACCAAGTTGCGCTGTTCTCATACCATATAGAAGACCCATCTGCTCCGTGGTCTATACCACAGTTGGTACTATACCAAAAAAAAGATTATAGAAATAAAGCATACTATAAATCCGTCATGTTATATGTATGTATATAGCATTTTGAATATGTCAAGCATTTTGTTTAAATATGATACAAAATAAATTGCTTCGACGTCTCGCAAAGAAAAGTATGAGTCTCAATCTCAAAGTTTGAGATAAGCGTCTTAAAACTCAATGTGGTCCTAAAAGATTGTTGAGATATACTTCTTTATTCAGGCGGATTTACGGGAGAGCAGCTTGTTACTTAAGAATAGGAAAAAACTAGATAAAGTTGAAGATGGCTTTTAATTGCGAAGTTAGGTAACTTAAAATAAGACTGTATAGCAAAAGAAAGTACTAAATTGAGAAGGAATTTGTGTCACGTGTTTAAAATGCCAACTTTAAATGTGTTTTTTTCGTGTATACACATAAGTAAATATATGTAATGAAAGTCGTATCTAGATTTATAGTATAATTTTTATTAATTAATATATTTTTACACAAAACGCATTTAAAATCAAAGTATTCCTCTAGTGGATTGTAAGATTAATGTAATTGTAATCAAATGAGAGCCCTTCTACAGAATATGCTGAAGCACTAATTGGACCAGATCTCATTCCTGTAAAGGCTTCTCTGGCCAACAGCGAATTAGCCATTTTTAATAATAATAATTTTAAAAATACTAGAAATTAGTTATAATGGCTACAATTAAAACAATTATTTCATAAAAAGTTTATTCATAGTTCGTGGAATTAGCTACAGTAGATAATAAATTCTGAGCGAGCCCGCGAGCTGCCTCCCAGCCCGCGTTAAGCTGTAAAAGACACTCTGGCTAACAGTGAGATATCCATTCTTAAAAAAAATAATAAAAAATATACTAGAAATTAGTTTAAACGACTACTATTAGAAAAACTCGGTCAAACAAAGTTTTTTATAGTGACAAGATATTAGCTACAGTAGATTTAGAACATTAAAAAACAACAGTAAATATAATGGAATAAGGATTAAGCATTACAAGATTATGAATAAAACAAAGAATAAACTAAATCCTGCTTAGCGCTTAAAAGTTATATAGTAATAAAATTGTGGCTTCAAATTATTTTTTAAATAATTAATTAATAATTAAGAAGGGTAGTGGTTGTTGTATAATATATAGATAATAACTTTTCTTAAAAAAACGTTTATTAAGTGTTTTCAAAAAGTAAATTACAATTAAATATAAAAAGATTAAATTATATTTATTTTATTGAATTTTATATCAATTTAGTAATATATTATAATATATTGATAAATAATAAGTAGCCACAATGCATTTTAAGAACATTTGCTTATCTAGAAAGTGCACTGTCGCATTTGTATTACGACAATAAAGCTTTTAATTGAGGTTCATTCTCAAGTGCATGACTTGTCAAGTACACAATACTTAACAATTTATTAACATGGAACATTAGTTCTTTATCTAATTAATATTGAAAGAAATTTTAAATTATTATCAATATTATATATGAACTAACGAGTAATTTATTGACTTGTACGTTAAAGTATTTCATACCATATGTAATAAAATTAAAGAAAAAGGTTTTCCTTAGCAAAATTTCACATAGATTAGGTTATTATAATACAATCAGAGACAACACTGAGTCATAAGGTTTACATTGAAATATAAAAAAAAGATCTTTGGGTTTTGCCATTCAAGGGTTGTTTGTGGGAATGTAGGCCTACTTAGATATCGGTTTGCACTTTAGTAATTAAGAAAAAATAATAATATTGTAAGTTTTAATGCTTTTAAAGTAGGAAATTAGAAGAATTCACTGAAAGAGAATCGAAGCAACAAGAGAATGAACTTAAAATGTTGTGTGATGTGTATATATTTAAATTAAGTATGATTCAATAAAGAATTATCTAAATTAAAATTATTTAATATAATTTTTGACACTTTAAAATTATTCCTTTGTTTTCTTAAATGTGCCAAAAAATCGTTACTTCGACACATGTATAGATGAACTAGAGCAATATTGTATTCTAATTTCAATACATTCAGAAACAATACCAGACAAGAAATAGATACTATTTCTCATAATAATATATATATTTTTATAATTTATTTATCCGTTAATCAATATAATTTGTATAAGGTATAATTTCGTTGTATTAGATTATCCATAAGTAATTTGTAAACACAAATTTGTATTAATAATGTCGCCAGAAACACTCAAAAGATTTGTACCTACCTACTTAAAATGACCTTTAAAAAAACTGAAAAAGTAATTATCTGAAGCATATTTTTTAACATTGTTGTGTGGTATCACAGAAGTTTACTTGTGGGAGGAGTTTCTACGAAATAACTGATGTAGGTATAGGAACTTCTCTACGGAGAATCGCCACTGATAAACTGATATTGCAGCCAATCCTAAATTTGCATAATATCTATATTTCATAGATTATAATATCTTTGCTAAACAATTGATTATATATTTTGATTCAATTGTAATCTGTGGTTATTAAACCTACTTGAGAGAAATAATACAGCCGACAGAAACCGAAATGAAAGTTACTTTTAATAGGTACATTTATTATGAAATAATTTGTAAAAAACGTTTTTGTTTTGTAAATCTTTCTATTTCGCCTCATGATTTAAAGTTAGCGATTATATACGAAATTTCTATAAATTATTGTCAATGGCGAGGGCAATATGTACCAAGCTAAGAAGTTATAATTACTTTTTAAATTTATTATAAAAATTCTGATGAAATTTTGATAAATTAGTATGTATTGAAAAACGACGCTCTTTCTATTCTACTCACTTCTATCACAGTATATATATATATTTTTTTATAGTATAACGGAGCAGGCGGGTGTCCTATATGATAAGAGACCACCGTCGCCCATGGACAACCGCGCCACAGTCCGCGCATTAGTTGTGTTGGCGGCTTTTTACACCACTTAGGCGACATTTTTAAGGGGCTTCGACATCCTCACTCGTCCTGCGAAACACAGTACAAGTACCATTTCACGCTGAGTATTCTGTGAGCTTGTGGTATCACTTCGGATGAGCCGGCCCAATTAGTGCGTCTGCATATGGTTCAGTATGGCTCTCCCATGGGTGCGACAGTATTAAGACACTCGCCCGGCCACTGTACAGCCCTTCCAGAGACCGAACAAATTATAAATTAAATTATAATAATCCAAACCGGGATTAGAACCCGATACCTCTCGCTTCATGGTACACTTTTAAAACCATAAAGCTAAAGGCTCTCGAGTTGTTATTGTGTATTCTCGAGTTGTTACAATACATTTTATTAAATGTAAAAAAATAGTGGGAATAAAGCTTACGACCATAAAGTAATTAAATGTTAATTTATCTTTAAACCCTTTCTATTATTTCCGCCGACAAACCAACCAAACCCATAATGTATGAAATTATACAGCAATTAGTAAAGATATATCCTTTGTTGACAGCTTTGATAAATACACAAGCCGGGGTCATCGGTACTTCATAAAACTAGCACCGCCTTAATTGAATCGCCTTATCATCTCCTTGTTCATTAATCCCCTATCGCAATGCTACTAATTTCTGACAATTATTTTAAAATATTTCATGATAGTCAAACCATGGAGATGTTTTCATATTATATTGAATAATGGGCAACATAGCAGGCTTCTTTTATGCTAAGAACTCACCGTTGTTCATGGTATAACGTGCCAACATAAGCCTAACATAACGCCGTGTAGTTTTTTTCCATGGATATCCAGCAGGAGGCTCGCCTATGGTAAGCAGTCCTCCACCCATGGACACCCTTAGCCCCTGCAGAGCCGCGGGTGCGTTGCCGGCCTTTAACGAATATGTACGCTCTTTTCTTGGAACTCCATAAGTCGTATTGATTTGGAATTACCCCTGGTGGCAGTTGATTGTTGCCATTTCTTCTGCGTTGCCCTTTGGAAGCAGCGTAAGCTTAATTATAAGTTGTTTTTATAACTTATATTTAAGCTTGATAAGATTGTTAAATTCTATGATAAATAAATGATTTAAGAATCAGCGTTTTGGTTGTATCTTACGATATAAGTTCAAAACGATACTCACTCAGCAAAACACAGTACAACTATTATTTCACACTCATACTGTGAGCTTGTGGTATCACACTTCAGACAAGCAGAAACTAGTGCTTCAGCATGGCTATTCCATGGTTAATAGAGTGCTAAGACGATTAGCCGCTTTCAAGCCCTTCTAAAGACCGATAAAATATAAATTTTATACAGACTAGGGATCGAACCTTGTCCTCGGTCTTGTAGCTTGTAAACTTTGATAGCAATTCACAATTTGTTCTTACTATATGGAGAAAATTAACGCAAATTTACCGATATTCTAAGTTATAATTACATTAGTCATACTTGTGATAATAGTCATTATTACATTGGAATATTGTTGTACGTAAGGTTAATTATATAAGATTTATTATGATTTCATAAACGGTTTTAAGATACTAACGCTTTTCTAAAATATTATTCAACATACCTTTTTCCCATAACTCCTTAAGTAGGTTATTAGGGTGTCTCGGGGACGCGTTTATCATCTTCCTGTTAGGTTCGATTTGTTTCCGCATTTGGGGCGATAGCGCTCCCCAAGCACTGAGCAAACAATCTCTCTATGGGGAGCTTATCTTACCTTCGAGGGACGTCCCTGTCATACAAACAACTTTATACTTATTAGTACGATATAATTATAATTAACGATTTATTTAAAGTACTTTTAATATATTTCAAACTGCTATAACGACTTCTGTGTAGAATTTTCTTCCTATGCACAGAAAAACTGTTGTACAAATAACTCTTGCGACGAAGGAAGACCTTATAATAGAAATCAACCAATAAATTTATAGTTTTCCCTTAATTGCCATTCTTTACTTTCGCATTCACCTTAGTAACATGAACCTCTGAAGCATACGCGTACACAATAATTGAGACGACTCGTCCGATGTGATTCCACACCACAATACTCAGCGTGAAATGGTTGTTGTACTTGAAACGGTGCTTCAACTTTGTTTAACTGAGTGAGAGGATATTAAAGGCCCTTAAAAATGCCGCTTAAGTGACATAAAAAGCCGGCAACACAAGCAATGCGCGGCCTGTGGAGCAGTTGTGTTTTCTTATCATATAGGATATATCTCTACCATACAGGTGGGCCACCTGCTTCGTTGTCTGCTATACCATAAAAAAATCATAGTAATATAGATTAATCTATAGTATAGGTACGTTCATCTATTAGTAAGACGTTTGAAGTCAGCTTCATTAATAGGAAATACAAAGCACTCGGCTAGATTAAGATTTCCTCGCCCACACCGGTGTAGGCAAACACAGCAGATTTGAGCCTACCCTGTAAGTGGGGGCGCAAACACGATCACAGGTGCCGCTCTATACACGGTAGAAGGCCTTTCACTTCACTGCCCTTATTTTACACTTGACATTGTCTATGGAATCTATTTCGCACAGATTCCTTTAACCCTTTGGTATAATAGATAATATAATTTGAGACAGTAGGAAACATACAATATACATATAAATTCACATTTTATTAATTGAAGCTTATTATTGACAGCATTCTGTAGTTTTTAAAGAATTAATAAATTTAAAAAACCGTCCACTTGTAATAACTATAAATCGACTTTACAGCTTCAAACAGCCAGTTACCAGAAAAACAATGAACAATAATTTGAAATAAATAAAAATCTACCTGAATGTATGTAGTACCTACTTACGTCTTGAAATTTTTTTAAATCCATAACTATGAAATTGTTAACTTATCTGTAAAATCTTCTAAAACACATGTCTATGGTATAGACAATATAGAGCAACGCAAATATATCTTCCATTTCTCACATTAGATATTTCGCTTTAAAAGTATTTGGTTATTTGAAGTGTAAAGAAAATGTTTGGTCCAGTTGGAAATTATAATTGGTTGTATTGAATCATTCGAATTTCTCAGTTTTAGAATGGTCTTAGACGGGCTGCGTATCAAATATTGACAGAGTGTAATCTAGTGGCGCGGCGTATGTGTGTGGTTAGCGGAGCGTCGGTAATGCTGGCATTTAGCACATATGCTCTTCATTACCGCATACCTACTTATTTGGTATACCTCCATCGCTAAACGTTATTCGCGAGCCGCTAGCTAAGGTCTTCACTACACTTGAAATAGAATCTAATCTAACTTTGATCCTTTTATTCCACTTCCAATACTAGTCAGTTTAGTTTTATAATGTTACTGTTTGTTGTTAATAAATAAAACAAAAAAAAGAGTGCGTGTAACGTTCAAACGCGATTGAAGTAAAACTTCTTTGGCATTGGACGAGATGGCAATTTAGTTAAAAATCAATACATTATATAAAAATTTTAAAAAGCATTTATTGATAATGTAACACTAGTGATATATACAATAATTAACTTCGAATAACAGTTATATATATATTAATAACATTTTAATAAAATAATTTAATTACTATCATACTTCAAACCATAAGCCAATGATATCTCAATTGTTTATGATGAAGTGAGAGACATACATTCTACTCTGCAAATAGACAAAATTTCTTGAGAAAACTGCATCAATTATATAGTCGTTCCATATCTTGTCGTTGATTGAACTGGAGAATTATTTATTGTTAAATTTATTTTTTAATATTTATACATAATCAATTCTATTGTATAATTTTTATTATTCAATTAAATATTTTTTACTAATTAATTATTTTTTTCAAATTTTTTTTGATTTATTTGTTTGTAAATTATGGACAAAATCAAAAATATTTGAAAACTGGATGGTACAGAAACGGATTTCCGTTACATTGTAGTCCAGTTACCTCCTAGTCGCGCCTAAAGAAGTTTTTCTTCAATAAAACACTAATAGACCTATATGTATTGAATACTAGTGCCAAAAGCTTAATCTTTTATTGGATATTTAACTGATAGATCAAAAATCCGATCACTTTGTTATTAGGTAAGTTATAAATTTGAACTATTATTAAAAATAATATGAAATATATCTATCATTACGATTACGTCCACCCACAAGGTGGACAGATGACCTTATAAAGGTCGCCAGAAGACGCTGGATGCATGGAGGTCCGAAGGGGAGGCCTATGTCCAGCATTGGACGTCCTGCGGCTGAAATGATGATGATGATGACAGTGTTTAATCTGGGGTCTTCAAAAGAGAGCGTAATTCCCATAAAGATACGTAAAGCACCGGCTGTGTCTATGGGCGGCGTAGGTACCTACAGCTTATTCTAGGTAGGGCCTCCTGTCCGTTTGATTTCCAATATTAAAAAAAGCATGCATATCCCCACGGTCAGTGTGAGGTGATCTTTAGTGATGACTATGAAACATCTACATTTGAAAGCTCTCAGGTTTATGAAATTTCAATTTCGTGGAATTAAAATTACTTTGTTGCTCAAAGTCTCGACATTTAGCGCAATGTTTAATTATTGACTTATATTCTATAGTGTGTCCGTGTGGTTACCGGATCAGAATAGTACCACTCCCAATCTTCCTAATGGGATGTCGTAAGAGGCGACTAAAGGACACTTCACCGGAGGGTGGGCAGCAGCGCCCTTTCGATTACAGCAGATGTTCT
>DWCF01002061.1:0-26051 GCA_018230265.1 Delias oraia | reverse complement strand
TCAAAGATACGCATCAAAAATGTGTTCATCTCATGGATTATATTTGGTAGATCGACATTTTTAGATCCAACTTTTGCATGTACCTGTCAAGCAATAGTTTGTATTAAACAATCAAAGCAACTCCTTTATATTACACGCGTTCAAAACTATTGAATGACACATGCTTTATAAATAGTTTACAATTTCGGCAATACCAAATCCCGACTACAATATTTGAAAACTTTCAGTCTGTTGACTAACCTTTCAGTAAAAATAGATTGATAAATCAAAGTTGTCAAATTTCGCATGACATTGGTTATGCAATATGAACGATACGCCTAACAATATCTTTCTTGAGCCTAACAAAGGAGACATGAGATTCGGCCATATTAAGATGATCGCCAGCACATTTACCCTTCCTTTTATAATAAAAGTTTACCCTAGTGGCTGTCACAGATAGCGTAGGTAACAAAAAGTATGGAATCATCAAAACTGAGTTATAGCCCGCGGCCACGAGAGATAAATGTGTGGATGGAATATAGAAATGCCTTTTTGTAATCCTACTCAGCCACAGTATCACCGACTTTATAAACACTTTGAAATGGTAAGAACACCAAATCTTTCACGAAAGATGACTTTTAACTAAAACATTTCGCTGAGTGAGTGAGGATATTGGAGGCCCTTAAAAATGCCGCTTAAGTGGTATAAAAAACCGGCAACACAACAAATGCCCGGACAGTGGCATGGTTGTGGAGGACATATAGGACACCTACCTGCTGCGTTATCCGCTATACCATAAAAAAAATCTGCGAGACCAAGTCACAAGAAGGTAAACATAAACAAGATTCCTAGACCGAGGCATTTTTAGAACTATAAAAACATTCAATAAATGGTAAAATAAAATCATATCAGGATGTTATCCTCAGATCTTTGTTCCGTTAAGTAGTTTGTGAACATCAACTTACAAGTATTAAGCATAATGTTTATTTGAAGTACGCAGATACGGTTTTCTTTCAAAGTACTACTCAAGAATATTAAAATAGATAGGGCGCGTTACGTATGTACATCTAATGTATGAGAAAGTTTCCGATGTTGCCATGTTGAAGCATATGCTGACGCACAAATTGGTTCGGCTCATCCTAAGTGATATCACGGGATCACAGAATACTCAGCAAGAAACGGTACTTGTACTGTGTTTCATAGAGTGAGCCATATAGGAGAGCCACCTGCTCCGTTATCTGCTACAGAGTAAAATAATAATAAAAATGGTGTTAAGTATCTCTAAGCTAAGTTATGTAAGCTATAGACTAGAACGAAAAATCTTTTCAGCTCAATGACGTCATAAAAAGTCAGACAAAGCTTTGATTGGATATTAAAAAGCCTTATCAATTTGAATAAAAGAAAAGCACTAAGAGAGCTAATCAAGTAATTTGTATTTGGAATTTAATTAAATGGGCTCCGGGTCAGTTTATTCTGTTGCTGTACATAATGTGAATTTATTAAGTGGATAATGAATATTGGGAGATACTGACGTTTTTATTAGAACCGTAAAAGAGCCTAGCGCAGCCATTATGTGCCATTCTGCTTTACTGAGTGCTTAATGTCGGATAATGGACTCTCTCTCACTATTAATTTCGCTCCTTTTGTTTACCAAAAGCAATATGTTTACATTACTTAAAAAAGATCACTTTACACGACGTTAATTTATATAAATATTTTTTTAACTGAAATAGTAATTTAGATAAGTTTTTAATTTTTTTTTTTTTTTTTATAGTATATCGGGCAACGGAGCAGGTGGGTCTCCTATATGGTAAAAGAATACCGCCGCCCATGGACAACCGCGCCACAGACTGCGCATTGGTTGTGTTGCCGGATTTTTACTCCACTTAAGCGGCATTTTTAAGGGCCTCCGATATCCTCACTCAAACATGAAATACCGTTTCACACAAATACCGTTTCAGGTTGAGTATTCTGTGAGCCCGTGGTTTCCGAACGAGCCGGCCCAATTAGTGCGACCGCATATGCATCAACATGGCTCTCCCAAAAGCAGAGATATAATATTTAAAAATTAACTTACCGTAATTGGATCTTTAATTTGGCTTCTATAATTGTCGTATTTATTATGGCTCGTTTTACATGTAAAAAACATTCATCGTCAATACTAAATATTTAAATGAAAATTAATTTCACGTCAGAATTCGTATTGAGTTTACTTAAGTGGGCTACCCACAAAACGGCTTCAGTTGATTTTACAAATTATTTCTTTGTTAGGTCTAAAATGAAAACTTTTGGTTACTTCTGAAAGGGTTCTCATAGCTTTTTTTACTTAAGTTATAAATTGTTTTTATATTTTTGAAAATCTTGTGTTTGAATGTTAATATTTGTGAGCAAGTTTGTTAAGAGATAATTAAACACGCCACTCATCTTAGAAGATTTATTTTATGAACCTGCAATTTATCTTGTGTATCGAATGCTAGTGTAAGTCAAGAATGGAGTCTTCTATAAGCATATTCAAATATTGATTGAACGTGATTGTGAAGACGTTACATGGGTTAACTTCATCGAGACATCGAGTATGTTCTGTTAGGTATATATTATTTCAACTTACTTTCAATATATTACTTGGTTTCTTATGTTTTGCGTATCAATTAAGCCTCAATATAAATATATATATATATACTTTCAATATATAATAAAAAGCATTGAAGCTCAATTAAAGATAACACATATCAAATGGATATCAACAATCTAATTTTCAATTAGATTCATAATTTAACTATTTTTTTACTATTTAAAGTTTTTTGAGGTAGATGCAATAAATAATAATAAAATAATTCGAAAAATATTTTTCTTAACAGAATGAGGAATTATACATAAAAAGGTATTATGTATTTCATCGTAATGTTCTTTAATAAACTCATGGATTTCCTATCAAACAGCAGGTCAGTCCCATCAAACCAGTTAACAAAGAGCCGATGAAACAATAGATAAAACACATAACCGTTCATATCGAACCGATTAGAGTAAACGACTGAAGGAGATATATCGCGGCAGTGCGCGGAGCGTGGCGCGATGGACTAACAAATT
The DNA here is from genome assembly GCA_018230265.1 of Delias oraia. NCBI lineage: Eukaryota > Metazoa > Arthropoda > Insecta > Lepidoptera > Pieridae > Delias > Delias oraia. The sequence goes on along the minus strand of DWCF01002061.1, from coordinate 22,985 downwards.
ATTGTCGCTCTGGGAGCTCGGGATATCGGCCCGTGCACGTCCGACGAGCTATGCAGCCATTCACAACCTTTTTATAATTAAAAATATAGTTAAACTTACAAACATCTCTTATTTATTTCATCATCATCATCTCAGTCGTAAGACGTCCACTGCTGGACTAGGCCTCTCCCTTGGACTTCCATGAATATGTGTCGGAGGCGACCTTTATTTATTTAATTTTATGAAAATAGTGGCAAATGGATTCAGGAGACTCACCTAGAAGAAGCGGTCTCCAGCCCTTGGTTCGCCCTAGGGTGTGTTGCCGACCTTTTAGGAATAGGTACGCTCCTTTTTCTGATGGTCCCTAAGTGATATTGCTTTGCAAATATCTCTACAGACAGCTCATTCCACAAAGTTGTGTTGCACGGCAAAAAGCCTTATTTTTTTAAAAATTTAAGTAGCAATTCGATTTCTTTTAATTATATCAATCTGTTATCTGCCGCCACTACTTTATTTGACTAGATAGACTAAACTTTGACTAGATAGTTATCATTTCGTTAAAATTTCTTTATTGTAAGTTTTTAAAAGAAATAATAAAAAATAATATCCAGTTAACTCTATTACATTATGAAATCTATATAAAGATCGAAAATATTGTCTTATAATATAACGTTACGGCAATACATGTATGTATATTTTCACATTTTTATATCTATAAACCGAAGGCTGAATATCCCTGACGCCGAGGCACACATATCTACACTCTTACAAGCTAACTCGCAGAATATAAAGTACTTTGAGAATTTTTTACAACTTCGTTATCGCAAGGTTGGCTTTATGTAACTGTATTGTCCTTAAAGAGATTGTCTGTTCCTTCACAAATTTACGAAAATTAGATGGGTCTCGGATCCAATCATTACTGTCATCATAAAAACCTGAATTTTTACTAACAAACATTTATTTCATATTCACTTATAAAACATTGATAAAAAAAATATATAACTTAATAGATATAATATATAAATGAAAATAACTTCATTACTATTTTAAAATCTAAAAAATAATCTTAATTATTTCAAATTTATAATTAAAAATCGATTATACTCAATCGTACTTTTTATTAATGTCAGACGTTCAGATCTGTCACTATAATATATGTATATCTATTATGTTATCTGCTGTGGAGCAGACGTATTTTTATTTATGTTTTTTTCATGCAGCATCTAGTCTATACTTCACTGGGCCTGTATTGTCCTTATGACTTACAGTATATGTATAAACGACTATATTGATATGCCAGTTTGAGTAACGAATTTACCATTAATTTATATTTTTATAATTAATAATTCACCTATGTATTTAATAATTTGCTTAATAATACAATAAAAGAATAACTCTGTATTTGCTATAAAATATAACAATGGTAATCATATTAATTATATTAAGCATTACATAAGCAGTTGGGTTTAAATGAAGTCTTTTAACTCACATTTTAACAATTATTTAAACATAAACAAATACAGATAATTAAAAATATAAAATATCTATTATGATTAGATACTAAAGTTAATGTTTTTTATTCTTTTACCAAGTCTTGGCCTTAATTCTAATATATTATGAAGTATAATCTCTTATTGTAAAAAGTAAAATTGTGCAATTTAAAAATCCCCCAGGGAATGCGGTTTTAATAATGTATCCGTATTAGTATCGTTTTCCATCAAAGGCATATTGGTGAATAAAATGTGGAGGCATTGTCAGGAACGGTATATCACTGGCATGCGGAAATTCAAAGGGCAGGAAGTACTTGATTTATGAGAGCAGTGTGTGCTCTGAGTATTAAAAATTTCATAAAACGCTCTTTATGGATTTATTTCGTGAATTGAAGACTGAAGACTAGCCATCCTGATTAAACACAGGTCTTCTTTTTTTGCATCGACCATTTCGGCGTCTTTCGTCGTACAAAACGTGCATGGCCTCTACCATATTACATTATATATATATACATATTTTAATATTCACGTTTTTTTTTCCGCAATAGACTTCTGACTGAACCGACTTTAAATCAATATTGCTAATTAGTGTGCAGTTTCATCTAAAATAATATAATATAAAATATAAATAATATAATAATAATTATAGTATAGTTTATGTCTCAATTCATAATCACAATATTTTTGCACCCGTGCGAGAGCCATGCTGAAGCATATGCTGATGCACTAATTGGGCCGTCTCGTCCGAAATAATACCGCGGGCTCACAGAATACTCAGCGTGAAACGGTACTTGTACTATGTTTCGCAGAGTGAGTGAGGACATCGGAGGTCTTTAAAAGTGGCGTAAAAATGGCCATGCGCGGTTGTACATGGGCGGCAATGTTATCTTACCATATAAGAGACCCACCTGCTCCGTTGTCCGCTATACTATAAAAAATACAATTTTACTGCAAATTTGAACATTGAGAAGCGCCGTGATTATCTGTTAGTTCGATAAAATTATAGAAGATAATTATATAAAGTTACTTTTTGACTGTCTAATGTCTAATAAAATACACCTATATTTTTCTATGTCACTGTAATGTAAATGTGAATCTTTTATTTCTGTATGTCATTTGTAAACATCTTACGTGTTCAGTTAGAATGTATACGATTTTCTAAACGATTTCAAATATGCGAAAAGATACAGTCCTATGTCTTTATATATCGGTGAATTAAAGCTTCATCGCGTGTATGTTTTTGCGTAACATATTTTAGTAAGCAGACGCTTCACTAAAACCACTTTTAATAATTATAATTCATGCCTGCTATGAATGGTTTCATTTGCAAAAAGGTCCGATATTTGTACTTAAATACGACTGAATGAAGATATGAAAGACGGTGAATTTACCTTTGTGGCCAGCCAATTTGAACGTAAACTTTTGTTTTACATCCAGTGAAAGGAATATTTGGAACGGTCGGTTAGTCATGCGGGGCCTTACATGCGTACTTTGTGAATAATTTGCAAGAGCGGCGCGGACACGGGTGAAGGCGCCGCAGCGAGGCCCTAGGGAGGCGGAGGGGGAAGACGTAACAGGATTTAATGGGCAGCGGATTGCTGCCCGCTAGAGATATTCACATCTAGTCGAGGATAACCGCCATTGCGACTTACTGCCTTTACCAATTCGCCTCCAATGACTGAGACACACATCATACGAAAGTATTTGCTTAGGGTTGTAGCTGTAATTATATATTTGCTAAACCTTGACAAAAATGTATAATATTTCCAAACCAATACGACTTGGTGACCTTCAAGGAAAGAGCGTACATTTTCTTTAAAGGTCTGCAACGGACCCCCGGCTGTGCAAAGGCTGGGGGTGTCCATGGGCGGACGACCGCTTGCCCTAGGTGAGTCTCCTGCTCGTTTGCCACCGTTAACATAAAAAAGAGACAAAAAATTACGTTTCACATAGCCATCCCTACTTGAATAATTAGAAATAATATTTGCTAAGTCGGGATGGATAAGATCATTTTAAATTTATAATATAACATACCTACGTATTATTCAAGAACCTTTTAACAGTGCATTACAAAATACAACTAACTTTTCATATGAAACTCTGCAAACTAACCGGTTCGAACCCAAATCTAAACACATGTAATAAATCCTGAACAGTTTTGTATCGCGATTTGCATAGCTTAAAGATTTGCGATTACAGAGGTACGGCTGAACAAACTTCGGCATAACTTTCAGTATTAAGTAAATAAGTAACTTCTAAGTTTGAGGCGAATGTTATTAACTGTTCAGTAGTTTAAGAAACGGCTTCCACCCTTGATATAATCTAGTTTACGCTTAATCAAAATTCTGGGTCAAGCCCAATATAATACATGTCATGGTACTACTCACTGTGCTTCTGATATTATTCTCAGCAACTTAGCCTCAAATATTATCGAGTTTGAGCATGATAACTACTAATATTTGCATCTGTTGAAAATATCCATAATAATATAAAGATTAGGGTAACTTTCTCACTCGTAGGAGAGCCATGCTGAAGCATACACTGACGCACTAATTGTCCGGCTCCGCACAGAATACTCAGCGTGAAACGGTACTTGTACAGTGTTTCACAAAGTGAGTGAGGATACCGACAACGCATAACGGAGCAGGTAGGTCTCCTATATAGTAAGAGAACACCACCGCCTACGGACAACCGTGCTACAGTGCGCACATTGGTTTTGCTGCCGAATTTTACTCCACTTAAGCGGCATTTTTAAGGGCTTCCGATATCCTCACTGTATATTAACAATTAATCTTTATAAGACGAAGTTAGTCTTATAAATATGATCATTTAATTCAGTGAGCGTGCTGATTTCCGATTTACTCGTGAATGTAAATAGCCTTTATTATTTCAGAGCCACAGGTAACGTGTTTCATAGTGAAAATATTTTATACTCACCACAAAATTAAATGTTTCATCGAATGGATTTACAGTTTTAATTAATATTTACCTGATCTATTCGAAATTAAAGCATAGATGAAAACGTCATTATTCAAATATTTATTTATTATTTAATAGCATACATTTGATTAAATCTGTCATATAATATGTGTCTGCATATATTGTGTTTTGACGTGAGCATAAAGTCTTCGAAAATAAGTAATATCTTTTTGATATAATCTTTAGTTCATCCTATTTTATGTTCGAACCATCCCGATGTTCTAATTAAAAAACCGACTCTATGCCTCTTATCGTATGTATGTATATATGTAACAGAGAAAAGTTGAAGTGAATAAATTAATAAATTTACACTCATTCAATAATATAATAATGAATATATTGACTTATTAATGGCGTAAATATGTAAAGAGTTCTGAACCAGACCATTTGATTCATTTAATTCTACACGGAATTCATGCTTATTTATCGTATGTTTAATTCGGATGTATTTAAAAAATTCCCCAACTCACGGTTTTATCGGTACGCATAAAATGAATATTTATACGTAAAGTATTATTTAATCCAACACTCCATTTAGCAAATTAACAACGTTTATAAACAGAGCGATTCATCGTATAATATTTTTCTAAACTTTTGCAATATTTCAGTGGCGGCCACACTGAAACGGAATTTGCATATTCAGAGGTATTACGTCAAAAACAATCCTCTATTACGATGGAACGAAAATGTCTTTACATTGTCGAGCGACGACGGCCGTGGATGCGCCTCACTGCCGAGATTCAAAGGGTGACCATTTGGAGCTGATTTACGGCCAGAACCTGTGGCTGCTCGTGTTTAAATGAAAATTATACACGAGCCACGGGGACACGACCTTTCCCTCGTAAAGTAACTAATTTATGAACTCGTGATACTTCAGCGGTGCCCGCTCTGCTCTTGAAAATTTAAACAGCGCACCGCTCTGTGCAGTGCAAATTTTTGTCGTATATAATCTGTATTTCAGGTTATATCTCCTTGTTAATTTCAAAACATTTAAAACGATAGCAGAGACCATGTTATCTACGTTCAGTCATTATCATTACTTTCAACAATGTGTATTTTTCTTTAAATTGTAAATATAGACAAATTAAGACTAAATTATTTTAAAGTTGATACCTTTCTGATTAGAATTCTTTTGAAATATATCAAAAACTTTAAAACATATAATTTATAATACCAATTGAAACTTCAAAAACATAAGTAAAGGTTTACTTGTCTATGAGGTTAGGTTTCTTTAATAAATTTTTCATGTTAATAAGGAAAATGTAAACATTATTTGTCTCCTTGACATATGTGCTTCTTAATATCTGAATAATGTAACGAGTGAGGGTGCTAATTAACGTAGTACTGATGTATAACTGCAAACTCAAATTAAACTTTGAAATACAAATTAATAATAATGTCGGGGCACTTTAGGGAGGGTGGTCCACTCATTTTGTTATTTGTTGTTTAATGATTCGCCTTGTAAGTTTCCATATATCTAAAGGCCATTATCCGCTGCCGGTTTATAAATAATGAGCAAACCTTCCAAATTAGTATAACGTTTAAAAATTCGTATTCCAAATTAGTATATAAAGTATCAGACATATTTCTATGGCTGCGTCAAAGTAGATGAGTGTTTTTAACCTGTGGCGCACCCGTAGTATAATCTAATGGAATAAATGTGGTCATCTCCGTAAAAGATTATACATAAGAAATCTCATTATACGTACGATCTCGTTATCCGCAAATAAAAAGCTTTCAGAGAGTCCAGGTAAATATTTAAAAGCAACCGGCCGAGATGGCATCTCTAATGCGCTATTAACTCGAAAAGCTGCGTGCTTCCATCGCAACTACTGCCGTGTTATTAGGGAAAATCTCTATATAATATTTACCTTGATTCAAACTTCACTATAATTATAAAATTAATTGGTTACAAAATTATGATTTCGTTTTTATAAACAAACATTTTTTTATGGTGTTCACGCCACAGTCCGTGCATTGTATTGGCGACATTTTACGCCGCTTAAGCGGTATAATTTTAAGGGCCTCCATTATCCTCACACACTCAGCGAAACACAGTAGAAGCACCGTGTCAAGTACAACTACTATTCCACGCTGGGTATTCTGTGAGCTGTGGTATTACTTCGAACGAAACGTCCCATTTATTGCGTCCCCATATGCTTCAGCAATAACTTACAAGTTATAAAATAATTGGATTTTCTTCGATTTTTATCCATAAAAATTGAGAGTGCTTTTTAATATACCATGTATTTGTAAAATATTTAATATATTTTGATCACGTCTATTGCGCAGAATTCCATACCATACTATTGTGATAGATTTTGATATAAATAAGTATTTCAAAGTCAGTCAAATACTGAAATCATTTTATTTAGAAAGGAAGAGACGTGAATTTCCAAATTCAATTCGAAAATTGCAAGTCAGAAATCCTAATTTAGAAAGTGGGTAGTTTTATGATTACAAAACGTAATATCTTTCTCAGGTCAGATTCACGTATTGTTATTAAGTTCTTTGTTTTGAATCTGTGATAGCTGTACGGCCGGTAGTAAATAGCCCTTCCAAAAATATTAAGTCCACAAAAATTGTTAGAAAAGGTAAGATGTGTCCTGTAATTATTAGAAATATTAATTATGTTTAATTAAAATATTTATTAATATCACAGAGTTAATAGCGTATTTTTACTTGAAAAACGTAAAATTTGTTGTATAGAAATAATGTTCAAGTTATAGAAATCGTATGCAGTATCTAGAAAAGCAGTGAAAAATTCAAATCGAATATTCTGATACTTGAAGTTTCAGGATGGCGACTTTAATTACTTTCTGGCAAACTGGCGGCTATATTAATGCCCATTAGTCAGGACTTTTTAAATTTCCCACTACATATTGAACGCATATGTGGTTAGACTTCAGGTAATGTGTGCACTTTACTGAAAATTATTTTTTAGCATTTTAGAAAAGCCCGACAATATTTTTTTAGTTTCTCAGGAAAATCCAAAAATGATTGTGTTTAATTTTTGTCCTAGATTCATGTAAAGTTTTCAAGAGTTATTTCATATAAAGTTTTAAATATACCAAGTTTTCATGATCATCAAAACATTGAATTGGTCCATAATCATCTATGTCTATATTTAGTGGATACAATCGTATGTAAAATGTAAAAAAACTACAACACACCTTGCTGAATGAACGGTTACAAGGACAGACCATAACATCGTGAAGTATTTTGTTGAACCACTCAGTCAAATTGAAAAATATTTTATAAATAATCTACTATATGTTAGATATACTATAGAATTAGGTTATACAAATATTTGCAGATATAAAAGTTAACGTAATTCAACATTTAATAAAATCATTAGGATTAATTCCAAGTTACTCTTCATCCCAATTCTATGCAAACGAATTCACGAGTATCACTATGTATACTTGCAAGCCTATTTATCGCTATCGACCAGTAAGCACAATAACGCGTTAATTACATTTCCGATTCGAATCGAACATTCATCCAACAACCATCAGTAATAGTAATTACTTAGCACTTTTATCTGAAAAAGTAAAGACAACCATTACACGGCCATTACAGAAATGGTCAATGAAGGAAAACTCGGGGTAGTAACGAGGCGAGAAGCTAGTCGCTTAGTATTTAACTGTAGGGTCACGTTCTCCTAATATTTGATCACTACACTTTAAACATTGAAACGTACACTTAACAACGGCTGTTTGAATTGATCAGTTCTGTTTTTAAAAACAAATTCAATTACAAAACAGTCGCTTACCTTATCAGTGTTTATTTCCGATATACGTAATATATGCAAATATATTTTTATATAAATGATTGAATTTTCAAGTTAGTCGATGGTTATATTAAGAAAAGTTTTAACCTAATACATTTCGTTTTACAATTCAAATTTATAAATAATTCCCACTAATAAATTGAATAAATGTTGTCATTCTTACTTAGGGCAAGTTTGAAACTTAATTTTGATTATTTACTGAATGCTTTACATCGTTTTAGCAGGCTGGTATCACCCGTCAAAGTTTGTAACGCAAATAATAATTCATTAGCCGACCGCGACCTTTGTTTGAAACTCTTTACTGGTGTGTCGTGCCACAGATTAAATAATAGGTCATACGCAAATTAAAATACCGGTCAAAACAGGTTTAATACATTCTACCACATATAGGTTACATTTATCTATTAATTTTTCACTAAAAACGCTTCAATTATTTAATCACCGAATCGTAGTAGTAAAAATGTTGAGCGGTAATTTAATTATATCACAAGAGTTCGAACAATCAGTTTTGACTAAATCCGCATATTTCGTTTGCCATATAAATGTCTCAAATCAGAAGTAAGATAGTACTGTAAAGCAATTCCTAACTTATTTACATACACCATTAAAGATAATAAAAAGAAAAAATACGCAAGTTTATGGAAGTTTTGTCGGTAAATTGAAGTTCGTGCACAAATAATAATTGTCTATTTCCATTGTTCGTTTATAGTGAGTCATAAGCTGGCTTGGCGCCACCTGGCATGTTCCTACGATCAGCCTAAAGTATAAAGCCTTAACTTTGTAGAAAATAACTGTCCTGAACAGACTCACGAACTAGCTGGAAGAAATTAAATACACGCCGTATGAATTTCGTTGTATTGTTACCAATAGAAATAATTGCACAATTATAAATAATTTATATTTTCCCAAAGCGACAGAAAACATTATGCAACTGCCTAAACTTTATATATCATACCAAGAAATACTATAGTAAAATTAAAATACCAACATGTATTTATTGTTCATCTAAAGCGTCATAAACTGTTACAAAAATATCCTTTTCATTTAAATGTAGGTACTAATTTCCGCCACCAATTCCACAAAAATACTTTTCATAAGATGCTATAAAAACTTTTTCATACTGCAAATGCAAATGACCAAACTTAACACCAAATCCAGGTAAAAGTTTCTTTACTTTAAAGTCGTATTTAGAGGATATTCACCGCCTGCCATGAGGATAACGAACACACTTAATAGATGTTTAAGAGATACTCTGTTGTTATTAAACTATTTAAATCTTTGAGTATATCCTTATATATTAGTTTTTATTATACAAGTACCTTTAATACCGCAATCCAGCATATATTTAATATTATAATAATCTTTAGATATTGTGTATGAATTACAGTGATCTCTACTAGTATGAAAAAACCAAAATAAAATGAGATTTTTCTTTTTAATAAATTTTTATCATTTGAAGAACCTCTTCAATAATTATAAAATAGCCTTATAAAATCATATTAAGATCAACTACTTAATATTAGATGAATATCTATGAAATTGTTAATTGAATATTGTATTCTACATTTTTAGTATAAAACACTGTTGTCGTTTCATTAAAATATTCAAATAGAGTGCTAAATGGTCTTGTTCTGTATTTTCTATGCCTGTCTACTCATTTAATTTAGGCAAAAAAAAGTTGAAGTATTAATAAGAAAGGCAATTATGTGACCTTAATTGTTTTTTGTTCTGTAATTTTTAAGTACAGAGTTAATATTTTAACAGCATCTTTCTGAAGAATTATAAAAGATGTCAACATTTGAACGCTGTGTAAATTCCAATGATTTTATTACGTCGAAAGTAAATACTAACGCAACGGACGTGGGGCAATCAAATTAATCTAATTTACAAGTTGGGTACACAATTATAATCCTAAACCAGTGTTTGCATCTTGTATGTCGTAGTTATATCGTAAGCACGGCAGCGTATTAACCGGGTGTTATGTAAAGTTATATTATGCATATAATGCATATCCGAACTAATATTTAATACTATCTAATCCACTAAACTTCGTCAAAGTGTACCTGTATGAAATTAAATTGTTTATACAGACGATATGAACTCATTCCTACTATCGAACGTCAACGTATCCCTCGTTTTCAGGTTTTTTCAACTAATTTTATATTAAAAGTATTATTCGTTACTTTTCTATTTATAAAGGCTCATATAGCTATTAACAATTTAAGAAATTTTTATTTTTTTATGTATTTTTATAGCTGTCCACAGAGCAGGTGGATTTTCTATATGGTAAGAGAACACAACCGCATATGGACAACCGCGCCATTGGTTGTGTCGCCACATTTTTAAGCGGTATTTTAAGGGCCTGCGATATCATCTCTCACTCAGCGATACACAGAAGAAGCACCGTCTCAGATACAACTATCATTTCACGATGAGTATTCTGAGAGCGTGCGGTGTCACTTCGGATCATCATCATCATCATTTCAGCCGTAAGACATCCACTGCTGGACATAGGGTTCTCCCTTTCTTCGGATCCGTCACTTCGGATGAGCCGGTCCAATTAGTGCGTAAGCAAATGCTTCTTCATAGCTCTGCCTCGCGTGAAAAAAACGGGTAAATTTATCCTTAGAAAGCATGCAGAATCATAAAGTTGATATAAATTCTTCAAATAAATGCTGTGCTATTTGCCGACAGTCTCACTCATATAAATAGAAAGAAAATTGAAATACTTCGGAAAATTGGAATTCTAATGCCTCATGCATAATTGAAGATTTCTTTCAAAATGTAGCCTCCGTTTTCCGTTTTATGGTAATACATCTAATCTGTTGAAACGTTTTTTTCTGCCTTACAACTTGTTCACGGATTCATGAAACTCATGTTTTAAACTGTACGTCAAATACATATTTAATATCATCCTTTTAGTATATCCCTCAGCGATAACAACTCCTTGAAATATATTTATTTTGTGTTTCTAAAAATTTATCTGAGTTATTGGATCCTACATGAAATTTTTAAATCAAATAAATATAAAAGTGCAAGTATGTTCTTTTTAGCGTATCATCATTATCATCATCATCAGCCTATCAAGTCCACTGCTGGACATAAGCCTCCCCCGAAGACACCCATCTATTAAGATCTTGAGCGATCTGGATCTAGCAGTTGCCCGCGACCTTCTTGAGATCGTCTTTCCATCGCGTGGCGGGAAGTCCCACTCTGCGTTTTTCGAGACGCGCCACTCGAGAACCTTTCTTCCCCATCGGTTGTTGGTTTATTTGCCACTTTTAGCGTATAGAAAGCAATTATCGCTGTCGGGACATTCAGACATATCTTCAATACAACGGAACAAGTGGGTCTCCTATATGGTAAGAGAATACCGCCGCCCTTGAACAACCGCTCCACATTCCGCGCATAGGTTGTGTTGCCAGCTTTTTTACGCCGCTTAAGTGGTATTTTTAAGGGCCTCCGATATCCTCACTCTCTTTGCGAAACACAGTACAAGTACCGTTTCACTCTAAGCCCTGTGAGTCCGTCGTATCACTTCGAACGAGTCCAATTAGTGCGTCAGTATATGCTTCATCATGGCCCTCCCACGGATGAAATTTTATTTTTATTTATTAAAATTATGTCATAAGATGTAAGAGTCTATGACCAATGATAATAGCCTTAGTATTATTAAATTAATAGACACGTAAAAGGTTTTTACGAAATTAATATACATTAAGAATTCAACTTGAATTCATTCGCTGTGAACCAGGTTTGAATGAAAATTCTACCGGATAGAAAAAGGTTAGTGGGTAATTTAAAAACCTTATGTGATAAAAAATTACACGCATCCTCGTAATTTATATGAAAGATTTATTGGCGCTTAAGGTGAATCACGCAACTAAGCCTTAGTTGGACAGGCAGCCTTTATTATAAATATGATTTTTTCTTTCTTTGTTGCGTACAGCATATCAAAAATGTAATTTAAATTTATTGACTTGTAAATTGACATTCCGGTAAGCGTTCTAGTGAGAAGTACTTTAAAATATTGAAAAATATTTTACATACTGTCATATTTATATCGCCGTCACAACGGATATTTTCGTCATTATTTCGTTTTGAATATTTTAAACACGACAGCTCATTGTAATTACTATATGTAGTTTTATTTTTCAGTCTGTTATTTACACAATCTAACCGTATAAAACTTAACATATTAATGCATATATATCCTACAGTGCATAATAATATATGTTTAATATATTATTATCTTGTATAAGAAGGCTTCTTACTTTAGCTATCTAAGTTTACGTATCGAAGCATTATCAAACTTAAACTAAGTTTACCATTTGGATAGAACAACAAAATGTGGTAGTAACTTTATGTTGGTACCTGTATTGATTTTGATTTATCTGATATAGACCAAAATAGATTTCAATATTAACTATTTATACTTTGATTGTCAATACATGTTGCAGATAAATTTTGAGTACCTACTTGCAGATACAGACACCTATTATAGCTAATCAGTTATACCACCGCCCAAACGTGTCTGTCTATCTCCTTACGAGTTTTTTATGTATAAACAGACCCACAAACCCTTTTTTGGGTATAAATTTAGTTTAGATTTGTCTTTAGTACGTTAAACCGTTTATTATTATTTAGTACAAGTAGATCTATGCGACATTTCAATGCATACGGCCTTGTCCCTAATATTCGCAATAAAGACAATATGACACGCCCCCGTTGTCATATTGCTCCACTCAGCAATTCTTTTGTAAAGTGCTTTTCGTTTAGTTTTAAATGCGGTATATAATTTCAGAAATAGAATTCCGGTGTCAATTAAAAGACTGAGTATAAAATGAAAACGGAAGTGATTTTGTTTATTCTTGTATATAACAACTTAGTCGGTGTTTGAGAAAAACTCGCAATTTCCTCTTACACTCGGAAAAGAGTGATATAAAGTGAGCTAATTAGTAGCTGCAAGATACTTTTATTTACTTGAAACGCAGAGGAAAATGTGAATTGACAAGCATTTTAAAATTAAAGCTAAACAGGAATGTTCGTTAATAGTGTCGCCAGGAAACGAACTTTGGCATTTTACAGCATAAAACAGTAGTAAATGTACAATCAGTAAAGATTGATTTATTAATTTATTATAGGTAAATTTTAATTTTTTTTTGGAAGGTCTAATTTGCCTATTGGGAAGGCCTAGGTAGATAGGACGAGCGATAGTCTCGCCGTGAATTTGACTTAAAGCCGCGGCTGGTGCAAGAACATCTGCAAGAACCGAAACTCGGCTTGGGCCGTCGTGGGGTCATGGGCTGCCTAAGCAGCCGGTCGGAAGCTCACCGGTGTGAGTCTGGCGACGTAGGTCCTCGCTTTCGTATCCGGTGGAGGCAGTTGTTATCGCGGTCCCTACACAGAACCCTACCATCTGAGTTTTTATAAACAATAGGCAACATTAAGTTCGATGAAATGTTTATAGCATTTTGCTTTTGCTTGATTGGTATGAATATTTCAGATTATTTCTTTTTCTATAAATCTACTCTCAAAATGTCTAAAGTGCCAATCAAAAAATTATTTATTTCAATGGGAAATTTCATGTTTTCATGCAGATCTGTTTAGTTAATTGTGAAATAAAGGTTCAACTGACCTTGCTGACTAGGCCCATTGAGTGACTGTCTAAAATATTAAATTAAATATTTCTCTGTTTTTTCTTACCGGTTATCGAATAACCCGCGCAGCACTGGCTGTAATTCGCGCCGAATGAAATGTTGATTTTGCGTCGCACTTCACGTTGGCAGATGAAACAAAATACACGTTCATTAGCGCTGTACGGAAATTATATTACATTCAGTACTTGATTATGAAATTACCCACCCGTCCTATATTGCAAGCGGGGAGGTACTTGCAAGCGAGGCTCATCAAGACGTAAATAATGCTATTATTAGCTCATCATTGTACGTTATTGACATGAGTATCTATATTGTTCCTAAGTAGATATTTTCCTAATAGAACACATAAAGGCGTATCTAAATTAATTTTTATCGCTGAAGGTTGAAAAGACCTTCATCACAATACTCAGCTGAAAAGCGCATAGCCGTATTAAAAATAAACCAGAAAATGTTGATTTACTTATTTGTTAAATTACGCCACTCGGCGTGCTAATTAAATCGTAATGGGTCCTGGCAGAATTTTGCTTGACTGCCTTTGTGAAAGAGCACGCATCGTCGCGCCTCGACACAATCGTATTTTAAAATTATTTTAAGGCACAGTTACGCCGCGTAACATTAGTGTCAGAGATGGCGATATGAAACAGAATCCTCCCTGCGACAACTTAATCCCAGGTAATGGCACGTAATAAAATGTAAGAAGCAAGGAGTTACGACAGACGTGCGCGCGTGACCCGTTATCTCAGCCCAGATGACTTAAGTAAACACATCTTTTAATATACTCGACAACCCATGGATTCGTCTACAGCACTGTCGATAAATTGAGTCATTACAAAGGTTTAGACGGTTATCCTATGCTAATCGCCGACGGCAGGACCTTTATGACGGTGGGTTTTGACAAATTAACACGTCACCAGTGAGCTACGGCGCGCGTCCCAGGGCTGCCCATCAATATCGGAGCAGCAACCATTACTCAATACCGTTCAAGTGGAACTGCCCAATTTACAGCTACATTTAACTGATTTGATTGAATCCACCGAAAGTTATCTCCCCTCGGTGCGACGTCCACGAGCACGTATTTTTCCGGTCATCTACGAGGCCACCTGCTTATTGCCGCGATACTGAATATTTATTGCAGCCAACAAATTTTAATATTCCCGAAAATTGTGTCTCGCTCGAAATAATTGAACAATGGAATTTTTAAGTTAAACATTTTTGTGTCAATAATATTTTGGCTGAAAGCTTCTACAGAATAGCAGGCAGCCAAAACAAACATCCGTATTTGGGCCTCCGTTAAGGGCGCTTGCAAATCGAGTGGAATTATGTCATCTTTTGTTCTATTTAATTTCCGGCGTATCATTGTTTCCCCTTTAATTCGCGCGGTGTCACAAAGTTAAACACGGAGAGAATTTCCGGATCACGTAAGGGCGTGTGGAGGTTAAGTTATGTATGGAGGTAAGACGAGTGATGTATCGCGACGCGCCGAGTGCTTGTTGGACCCTGAATATTTACGAGGAAGGCGCGTCTCATCGACCGCTGTATGCAAATGTTGCCGGCTATATCACAAAAACTACTAAAACGTGTCATTATCACAATGGCATGCTAATTTTTTATCACGCATTATAAAACTAGAAATAATTCTATTTCAAAACAATTGAAAGACACTTATTATCTTTCAAATAATAATTATAGACATGGAACAGGAACAGAGACAACTATTTTTATTCTATAGTTGATAACGGAGCAGATGGGTTTCCTATACGGTAAGAGAATACCACCGCCCATGAACAGCTGCGCTACAGTGTGTCCACGCATTGGTTATGATGCCGGCTTTTCACGCCGCTAAGCGATACTTTTATGGGTCTCCGATACCCTCACTGACTCTGTGATATACAGTATAGGTCGGTACCTGTACTCAGCGTGAAACGATTTTTACGCTGAGTATTCTGTAAGATCGTAGTATCACTTCGGATGAACTGGCCCAATTAGTGCGTCAGCATGGCTCTCCCACGTGTGTGACAGTATTAAGACACTCGCCCGGCTACTGTCAAGCCCTTCCGGAGACCGAATAAGTTATAAATTTAATTATAATTTATAATTATCCGCATCGGGATTCGAACCCGATACCTCTCGCTTCGTGATAAACTTTTAAAACTTTAAAAAGCTACGAGGCTCTCAAACTATTTATCCTAATTCCATGGCGCACATTACTTGCGGAACACCACGCCAAGGCACTGTTTATAACATATAAGATATCATCTCATTGGCCTACTGTCGAGTATTGCCCTGAGACGTGTCGCATTATACATGAATAGTTAACTATGCTTTACAATACAACTTCCAGAAGACACTCCGGTGTATTCGCTCTAACTGAGACCTAACAGCCATTATCTGAAATATGAAACCGCTCCGTAGTCTTGCTAGAACTTGAATAATTTGCGTCACCCGATGTATTAATTATACTTAATTATCTTAAGTTTAATTATACCTATTATGTAACATATAAATTCAAGTGTTTTTTTATTAAAATTCATTTTTATAATCCATAATCTTGCCCTTGCAAGGTATATAAGGCTCACCAAGGATAACAGCCCTCCGCCCATGTATACTCTTAGTCCGAAGTATGCCGTGGGGTGTGTTGCTGACCTTGAATGTATAAATATTTTTATTCAAGCCCTTATTATATATGCATTGTGGCACAAGTCCGTTACATTCTTAAATTGATAAAAAATTATGCACAATTGAGTTGATAAGAAATAAGAGATATAACTGCAGTGATTTAAAAATAATCTAACTTAAGCCAACGCCAATGCCGTGAATAATAAAAACGCAGAAAAAAATGCAGAAATAATAAAAACGTAATTCTACCTCATGGTATTTTCACATGCGGACATTCTGTTTCTCGGATAACCGAGAAAGAGAATGTCCACATGAATGTCCACTCTTATAATAAATATAAATTTATTATAAGAGATTGAGTTCGTTTGAAGTGAATCTTTGTTACACTAAATCAGGTGAAATATAAAATTATAGGTGAATTATTAAGTTCTTATATTAACGACAATCCCTTCGTCGGCGTCAATATATACCGCTTAAATAAGAAACGTCATTAAATTTAAACTCAATTATGACATGAAAGTAAGATTCCATATCGGAGGCCTTTCAAAATGCCGCTTGAGCGGCGTAAAAAGCCGGCAACACAACCAATGCGCAAACTGTTTTGCGGTTGTCCATGGGTGACCGTTTTCTCTTACCATATAAGAGACCCACCTGCTCGGTTGTAGTTCACGATACATGCATTTAAAACATGTTTTAAAAAGCCGACTTTTTAAAACATTCCGAAATGTGGATAGTAAACTTATATTTATTTTTATCGCAAAATATATGAAAATGTTGGCAAACTAGCAGGTGGCTTACCTAGGGTAAGCGGTCCTCCCCCCATGGACACTACTAGCCCTTGCAGAGCTACGGTCAAGCTCCAAAATATTAGTTTTGAATGTATACTATTGCTAGACTAATATTCAAATTGTATTTGGTAAATAAGTAAATATTGGCATAAAATAAACTAAAACTGCTTTAAATACAAATGAAAATGGACTTGTAAATCTTGTGACATTACGGACAAACTCATTTTTGCGTTTATACCAATGTAGCTAGGATTAACAGACTAATGACAAAATAATGTTTGTTTGTTTCCATGTGAAATTACTGCTGTAAATGGCTGTTTATGAGATTTTGATTAATGATGTGTAAAGATATTAACAATGTAATTTAATTATTATAGTCTAATTTGCGTAATTATGATTAATTATTCCTTACATTTTTAACGTACTCGCGTACTAATTAAATTATTTTAAATATATCAGTAATTTGGTTATACCTATGTGCCTCAGTTGAAGTATTAGTGTGGTGAAAGTCAACTTTTCAAAATTATACTTCTGCCTATTTAATCTACTATTTCCATTAAATGTAAACTCCCACGTCTTTTCAAACAAGCGTGTTCGCTTATCTTATTGCTTCCCAAGCCTCGTTTAAAATACTAAAACTATGAAACAGTAGTAATATATACATTTAATGTTTATCCTATAAGAAGATCCACATGGACTCAATGCGGTCATGCGGATACAACTTGGAACTATCTCTAACGAGTTAGTAACAAAACTTCCACAACGACCACGAGCAACCATCTAAGGGAAGTTAAATTGCAACTAAGTAAAAATGCACCGCGATAGCGCGTTCTAAAATCAAAGTGCCTCGTAAAAACATAACTAATTAAAAATAACTGTCAGAAAGGAACACCACAGGATGTTGAGAAAAATGAACAGATGTGGTTAGCCATCGACGCTGCCACAAACTGCAACGAGCGGCTGCGAAAGCCGAGTGAGAGCAGCGCCGGATTGCACGTTTGAGGATATAATGACTCCACTTTAAATAATACAGACGCGAAAATGAACAGAGTTTTTCATTGTGTTTACCTTTTTATATATAATTATATTCTTTCCATTGAGTAACGTATTAATTCTTATCTACTAATATTATATTATGATTTGTTTATATCAATAAAAGCTAAATACTCTTAGTATCAATAAGCGCTACTACGACCACGTAGGTCTGTTAGGGAGTTGTTATTAATTTAACGCAATATGGTAAGTTTATTTATATAAAACAAAGGGTAACGCAGGTTCACAGAAGTTCTAATAATCTAAGTATCTATCTTATATGTAGAATCGTAGATACATTTTGGAAATTTTGTGGAAAACATTGCAGAGAAGAAGATTCGCCTCTGTCCCGTGTAAATGAAATACACCTAATGGTATGAACTCTACTTATACTACAAACATTTGCACGCCCGCATTCTGTACTGGGAATTTCCGCGAATGGCACGGTAATGTTGACAATATACCATATCATTTAGAATACATAAATACGATATTCGTTGACAATGTGTTCACGTGAAAATGTGACCGTTTATAAGGAAGGAGTGGCGTGAAAGCAGGGTGCATAATTTTCCAGCAAAGTAAGCGATAGATAAGCTTATAACAAATGGCCTATTTTTAAAGTGTTGAGTTGCTGACATGGAAGGCTTGTGGGTGATTTAATTAAATACTAGAACTAACTCGCGGTTTCTTTTGACGTCAATAAATATAATATTTACTCTGATTTTCAAAATTATAATACAATATTAACATTCTCACTTTTCCCGATGAATTATATATAAA
Organism: Delias oraia; assembly: GCA_018230265.1. Lineage (NCBI taxonomy): Eukaryota > Metazoa > Arthropoda > Insecta > Lepidoptera > Pieridae > Delias > Delias oraia. The sequence goes on along the minus strand of DWCF01002061.1, from coordinate 3,868 downwards.
CCATAAACAGAATATCATTATTTTTTTTTTTGTAAATTGTATATTATTTTCATATAGGTAATCAAATATAACCTTCTAAAACGTTAAAAAACTGAATCCAGTTCTCAAGGTCCAAATATCCTAATCATGTTCATTATTATCACGAATAAATCCAAACAACTCTAGGATTTGATTGAATGGCACTTTGAAAAAATATAAGTTGGTGTGAAACGAAAAAAACAATCATACATTAATACTGTATTTTTTGTTTATTTTGAACATTACAAATAAATAAAAACACTATGTCTCGCATTACATGATTCAAAGACACCTTAAATTCTTTCTCGGCAGCTTTACTTTAAATTAATAAAAAAGAAAACATCGTTATATAAAAACAGTATTAGTAATTGTGGTAAGTTTTTGAGTTTCATAATTAGAAATAGGCCTTCAGCACTCTAAATTAAAAGTAGGCCAAACGTACGAATCTGAATATTATGAGTATAATTAAAACAGTTGGCAATTGGAACTAGGTTTCACTGGATTTACCATATAAGATTTTAAATATTCCAAAGTTATTACAATAGGTTGAATCTTACCTTAAAAGTGTTAATAAAGTTATTTTTGTTAATAAAGATTTATACAGCGTTTTTAAAATAATAAATTAACTGACACGTTGATTTGTATCAGTTATTTCTAATGTTATATATTATGTTCATGTACATATAAAATGCTATATTTTTATATCAATACTAGTCATAAACTTTTTACACCTTTTTATGAAAACGATGTAAATTAATAAGTGTAAAATTTTATACAGTTATATTTATTTGGAGGAAGTAAATTATATAACGATACATCTAAAAAAAAGCAAAAAAACATAATTAATAAATATAAACATTACACATAAACACTACTTACTACCTTAATAACATAGTACAAATACATAGATTAAAACATGGATTAAGGTAGAGTTTTTAAAAATGGGCGACTATTACTAATACAAATGTAAAGAAATTCTTAGACTCCTTATTAAATAAGACTGTTTTCTTAATCTACCATAGACAAAGCCTAAACGTCCACACTGGACAAGATGTCATTATATTGTTTCATAAGAAAATAATTATTTTAGGAATTATTAATTTATATTGAATATATAATTATTAATTTATAAGACTAGAAGTGAGGCTAGTAGAAGTAAGGTTTTAAATGTAGTATTTTTGATTATATAGAGAAACGTAATTGAGCTTTTATTATCTTGAAAAAACTAAAACTAAAATTATACATATAAAAAACGAAGATGCTATAAAAGTTTATATATTATTATTTAATACAAGCGACTTGTTTAAAATTCAATTTTTTGCTCCGGTAAGTCGTCGGACATCAAATTCACCTCGACACTTCCGATGCGGAAGTGTATTGAATTAAATAACGTTTGCTGAGACGGTAAAGGGAAGTAAAAAATAATTTTAGCTACTAGAACTAATCAGAGAATCATTTTTTGAATAATAAACAGTTTTATCATAACGAAAATTTTAATGAAACAAAAAAACATAACTATGAAAATACCCAGTCCTGTGAGTACTTTTCTTATAAATGTGTATAAAATTGCATCTTTTTTTATTCTATAGCAGACAACGGAGCAGGTGGGTCTCTATGGTAAGAGAACACCGCCGCCCATGAACAACCACGCTAAAGTCCGCACATTGGTTGTGTTGCCTGCTTTTTATGCCGTTTAAGCGGCAATTTTAAGAGCCTCCGATAACCTCATTCACTCTGCGAAACACAGTATAAGTACCGTTTCACGCTGAGTATTCCGTGAGCCTTTGGTATCACTACGGACATGCCAGATCAATTAGTGCGTTAGCATATGCTTCAGCATGGCTCTCCCACGAGTAAAATTGTGTGCATGTAAATCTGAGTATCATTTAATATCTATTTTTCATACTCCTAAATATTAGGGGTAGACCAACCCTATTCTTTGTACAATTTACTCAGCAATGAAAAATACATATATGGAAAGTCTAAATTCTCACCCTTCTGCAACTATCCCCTATTATTTAACATTGACATTAATACTTAAATAATTTATATGGCAAAACAACGTTTGCTAGGGTCAACTATTAAAGGTACGTTGACATTTTGATAATAAAAGCCGTAAATGAATCTTGAAAATGTATTTACGGGCATTGCTCTTGAACTGCTGCACCAAGCTTGATAATTCTTTTAACATTATGTTGGTAATAATAATAAGGACAAGATATGTGCGAAAAACGTATTAAAAATGTAACAACAATGTAAACTACTAAATTGAATTGAATGTATTTTTAAGAATGCATTTATATATTTATTACATTCATTTAACGGATTAACTTAGAACCAGGAGAAGGATATAGAATGCTTTTTATCCAAATACAAAATAGAGGGTAGTTTTATGGTATTTTCGGTTTTAGTTGGGCGTGGTTGGTGAGTTTCGGGCAGTACTATGACTGCCAGGACCAGCATTTTTTATATATTAATGAATTAGACTATATATTTTAGTTTCATTTTGAATAAATATTGATGTAAAACACATCTCTTAATTTAACTGATCCTTCTAAATCTTGTAATATTTAATGGTGAACAATGGAGCAGGTGGGTCTCCTATGTGGAAAGAGCACGCGTAAGCTTATTACTGAAGCATGGTTTACATATGGGTGTGACAGTATTAAAACACTCGCCAGGCCACTGTCAATCCCTTCCAGAAACCTAATAAGTTAAATTATCTGGACCGGGATTCGATCTCGATACCTCTTGCTTCATGGTACACTTTTAAACCTATAAAGCTACGAGGCTCTCAAGTAATTCAATTCTTAAGTAACTTTAGTCACTTAGGAAACTGATTATATCAAAGTCAAATTCTAAGAAAACAGTTGTTCAGTAAGTACATCATTGCGTCCCCTGAGAATGGGGCCACAACAAATTACTCGCAAACAACTTTGAAATAAATTAACTCTCAACTTTCAAGTATTCTTTCTTTTTACTATACGAAAACAATTTTCTTTGTATTTTGTTACCACCGTGACATTTTCGCATTTCGCCTCCGTCAATATTATTCCAAAAAGGGATTTCAAATCGACCAATATGTTTTGATTTATATTTGTTATACCAATCAAATAAATCGGCTCTGCCGTGCGGTAAGGGTACGTATAAACTATCGTGTGCAATCATAAATACTCTTTCATATTTACAGGCTTACATTATATTTAATATCTACTTATAAATATCTCTCATCCATGGGAGAGCCATGCTGAAGCATATGCGCGCGCACTAATTGGGCCGGCTCCACCACCACGGGGTTACAGAATACTCAACGTGAAACGGTACTTCTATTGTATTTCACTGAGTGAGTATTGGAGGCCCGTAAAAAGTGCCGCTTAAGTGGCGTAAAAAGCCGGCAACGCAACCAATGCGCGGACTGTGGCGGGGTAGTTCATGGGTGGCGGTGTTCTCTTACCATATAGGAGACCCCTCTGCTTCGTTGTCCTCTATAGAATAAAAAAATATACTTTTAACTGTATATTTAAAGAAGTAAGTATTGTATGCTACATTATTATTATTACAAATACTTTGTAAATGTTTTAAAATAAAATGTTGTATGGATTAGGGAATGGTTCAAATTTGATTAAAAGCAAATATCAGACTGCTGTACTGTAAGATGAATGCAGCCATCAATCATGTCGGGCGAACAACACGGACAAGTGCAGGAGGCAACAATCAATAGTAACGTAATTTTATGTATATTGCCACCCTTGGACCATTCCTCCGACGACACTCGATTTTATAACCTATATTTTAAACCATTTTTGTCCAGTTACTTTCCAATATTACATAGTTTTGTAATATTTTATCA
>DWCF01002060.1:0-26059 GCA_018230265.1 Delias oraia | reverse complement strand
AATAGCAACAATTTTCTCTGAACTGTAATCAATTGCAACATTATAACTGAATGCAGCTCTGTGGGGATTAAACACAATATTTCTATGTTGATTTCGATTCCGTTGAAGTTCATTTCGCTCTTCGCGTTGCTCATCAGTTTGATTTGCTCTTATATTTCTTTGACTTGCCGAGTTTGTACGTCTGGTTGGTGGCATTGTTAAAAACGAAAATCCAACTGAAAATACCATGTAAATTGTAATATTGTGTAGTCACCAAAAGTTACCAAAAGCCGATATGAAGTGAAGTGAACTTACCATGATTAACAAACACTTAGTAGCAAACAAAAAACTTCTTAGTCTTTAAAACAATACGAACTTTATCATAAACTTAATAAACTGATTGTTAGCGCGGTGATGAGATTTGTCAGCGTGGTTATCGATGTGGTGTGACAGCTGACAACAGATTTTTTGTTTTAAATTGAACGACGTTGACATTCGTTACGCGCGTTTTTTAAAATATGCAAAAATGTAAGTTTTTCAATCTTTCTGAGAGATTTTCTTTATATTTTTTTTTTCATATGAACCTTCTCCTGACAATACTAAAAACAACAAAAAAAGAATTATTGGAATCGGTTCAGCCGTTCACGCGTGATGCGATGACAACGAAAAACGGGTTTCATTTTTATATATATAGATACAACTGCAAAACCAAACAATTAATAATAATAAGACGTTTTTTTTTTCTTAATAAAAATACATTTTGAATTCAATTGTTGTTTATTCAATCAAATTTTTTGGCATTAAAATCATAATGTCACCTTCTGTCTGATTAAAAAAATGTATAGTATTAAACTTGAAAATGGATTTAATTGTATTTTAAGCAATATAATACCTGAAGAATTATATCTATTAAATTAATTTCCATCTTGAAATACAAATGCGAGACCTTATTTTCTCGGGAATAATGTGTTTATATAAGCACAACAAATGGTTTCATTACAATTTGGGTACGTTTTGATGGTTATATTTACACTTGGCTGAACTACTGTAATCAGGACCTGGCTCCGTGGTCTTTATCGCTTCAAAATCAAATAAACGTTTTTAAATAAAGTAATTTAGGTTTAGAATTTAAAACTGGATCACGTTTATTTATTACTAGTCAGCCATAAACGCTGAAATTTTAACTTATCATGAAAAATTTATATTTTGATCGTAAAAATTCACATAAAATTCAAGATATCATACGATTTTAGATAAAAAAAATACCTTTTTAGCCAATGGGGGGAGGCCTATGTCCAGCAGTGGACTTGAATAGACTGACGATGATTTTTTACCTATTTTTTTTTTATTATTAACTATGGCTAGTAATGATTATAGCGTGTAATTGACGCTGATGTATCAATAATGATGACACAAATTAAGATATATTCTATTTACTAAATTCACCGAACCATTCGTTATTTAATTGACCTCGTAACTTAACTTATTGTCAAAATATTGATGTTACACAAGGTATACTTGCTCAATCAATGATCAGTTAAATTATACAATTGAAGTTAGCTTATGGTAATTCCCTTTAAATGTTCAATGCTTCTTCTAAATACTAATTATATTCTTTATTCTCTATAAATATTTGTCTATTACCATTTGTGATTGTCTATTATATTACATATAATATTATTCTACTATAGTTTAAATTTGGCGCCTTATTGTGCGCCATAGAGACGGCAAGATAACCTCACTTTGCATATTATCAATTTGCAAGGAAATCCTGATTTTGAACAACTATATGAGCTTGATAGAAATTTTGACTGGCAGAGATAATTTTCCAAGCTGGAAGTTTGCACTCTAAACATATTTGCAATATGAGCAACTATAGAAATGCGTATCAGGTACCGATGAGAACAATCCAAAGACTTGAAAGCAAAGTCAAAAAAGTTCTTAATGGTCGCATAAATTATATCCACATTCAGGAAGCCAATAGTGCCAAGAAGATCTGGGATAATCTCTGTAAAGTGTTGATGGCTCGGGATTAACACGCCGATTTGGATTGCTACGAGACCTATTACGACAATCCTTGAAAATTGTCAAAATATTAAAGAATACGTAAACAGAATTATAATTACAGCGCACAGGTTTAGAAACATCGAGTTCAAGGTCAACGACGAATGGCTAGGAACCTTGTTACTTGCTGGACTCCCCGAACAGTACAAGCCACAAGCACAATACTCACAGAGGCCAAAAAAAGAAGAACGTGTCAAGTGTATTTAACAGAATACAAGAAATAAATATTATTATCATGTCTCAACAACTCTGTTTTAATTACAACGATTATGAATATATTGTCAATTGCTTTTAACTGTTATTTTTGTGCTGTATAATTATGCCAAATAAATTGAAATGATAACTACATATCGATGTTTCAAGCTAGTTAGATTACAATGCCATCTTTGGAAGAAAAGCCATAAAAAGACTTAATAACACATTTTATTTACAGGAAAAGCTTGTCTTACACAATGTGGTGCTTGGTGTTATAGTTAGTACAAAGTCTCTGGTGCTACAGAAAGTCACTAGGGAACACACTGGTGACTATTCCTGCAGAGCGACGAACTCACTCGGTGAGACAGCTAGCCAAACTACACATCTCAGTATACAGTGTAAGTGAATAAAACCTTCAACCTAAACTTATGCAAAATAGTTGGTACGCCAAGTATCAGTTTTTTTCATACTGTTACGTCTGATCTATCTCATTCATTCATCTCACCGAATATGAACTTGATAATTGTTTTATGAAGACGTAGGCAAACAAGCAGGTTCTTTTAAATTCTCCAAGTCGTATTGATTGACCTCTGCGTGCAGCTGAATCCACAGAATTGTGGTGCGTGACACAAAATGCCTTAAAACACTCACCTATGGAAAGAGAAACGTCGATGTTCGATGGTAAAATTCAGCTACAGGTATTAATCCTGTTGGACAGTGGGTTGTTCAGGAAATAGGGATCTTTAGGTTGCTTTCAAAAATTATATTAAAAATTAAATATTGAATATATATGTTGATTTGTCAGTATTTAACTTGCTAAAAAAGTATACATATACAATGAAACTGTTTAGCATACAAATCTATTAGAAACATTATCGAGCCTTACGTTTATTTTTCTGATTAACTCCGTAGTTACCCTAATTCAATCTCTGCGGGATATGAGACGGACTGACAGTTAATTAACTTATATATGTTTTGCCAACTAAATTATATACATAATTGTAGATGGATAAAACAATTTCACTCTCACGCGTAGAACCGAATTACAATTCTCATAAAAAACAAATGCGTTGTTATAAATTACGACAGTAATTATTTAAACTATCTTCGCAAATAAATATTATGAACTTACTAAGATAATGTATATTTATATTGTTAACTTAAGTTATCGACATAGCCCGCCGAATTAGCAAGTTAAAGTGGCAATGGGCAGGCCACATCGCACGTAGAGCGGATGGCCGATGGGGCCGAAAAGTGTTAGAGTGGAGACCATGGACCGGCAAACGCAGCGTGGGACGTCCACTCACAAGGTGGACAGACGACCTTATAAAGGTCGCCGGAAAACGTTGGATGCAGGTCGCCTCCGACCAGTATTCATGAAAATCCAAGGGGGAGGCCTATGTCCAGCAGTGGACGTCTTACGGCTGAAATGATGATGATGATAATATTATAAATCATAATGTAGAAATTAATTAAGTTGTAGATGTTATAGTATAGTAAAATTAAAAATTAAAAAAATCACCAAAATAAATTTGAGATACAAAAGCTAATGGTATAAATAATTCAAATTTAAGTTGCGTATAGTATTTTATCTTCATTAGAAATTTAATATTTAAAGAACTATCCAACAGTAATATTGCGACGCATAAACTTTTCCATCCTCTTACTAGAAATCGCCTAAAATCAATTACTTAATAGATAGAACGACTTTCCGATCCATAAAGAGGTAGATAAAACTACTCCACAACTAAATTGTGCGTTCATCGAATTTCAATCGATCGCTTTTTGTTTTCTGTTATCCTGAAACACTAATTCAGACGCGGATCGTTAATCTCTGCGTATCAATCATTCTCTAAAAGCAACGTTGATTTATTACGAGTATTTATCGAAGGACATATTATTTATTCAAAGAAACGTTTAATAAATAAATCGAAGAGTTAATCTTTAAACACCATTGGCCTTATAACTTTGCTGTACTTTGATATTTGTTCAGTTTCTTCGTCACTTTAATATAAAGTAATTTCACCTTGTATATGGTAGCAAATACACATTACTTAAGCTTATAAGTAAAGAGTGAATATAAGATGTTTGTGTAGTCCCTCATTACTTATAGCTCAGATCAAATAGATCGTTGGCTGTGTGAATGGAGCAAATATATTATATATATATAGGTATAGACAATTATCTTAGAATGTTAGGTATTCTTTAATGCTATACACATATCACATTAATTATAAATTTAAATATATTTGATTGTATTGCGCATTGTGCATCGCTGAATTACTAAAATATTAATCATAATATATATATATAATATCTCCTCAGAGATTTATTTACTCGATCATAATTTCGTTAATAGTATCACAAAGTTTTGGTAAATAGGTGGGGTGAGAATCGTGAATCATTATCGAAACATCAATCACAACAATATATTGATTGGACTTTGATATAATGATAAAAGTTATATGATGGATTAAATGATAACGTTTTACAAAGAACACGTATAATTGCAGATAAAATTTTGGCAGATATACTGAATCGTATTACAGTTATTTTTACGTTTTTTCGATGTTTGTCCTTTCAAATATCGATTTAATTCAATTATTGAAATAGCTAAATAACCATTTTCCAGCTTTTTACGCCGTTTAAGCGGCATTTTTAAATGCCTCCGATATCCTCGCTCACTCAGCGAAACACAGTAGAGGTACCGTTTCAAGTACAACTACTATTTCATGCTGAATATTCTGTGAGCTCATGGTATCATATCGGACGAGCCGGCCCAATTAGTGCTTCTGCTTCATCATGGCTCTTCTACGGTTGTGACAGTATTAAGAAACTCGGCCGGCTATTATCAAGCCCTTCCAGAGACCGAATAATTTATAAACTACATTATAATTGATAATTGTCCGCATCGAGATTCGAACCCGATATCTCTCGCTTCATGGTAGACCTATTAAACCACTTAGCTACGAGATATATAATAAATATTACTATGTACAGATGCTCCAGTATGCACGCATACGACACCGCAAGTGCTTGGGGCACAGATGGACGAAACATTGCGTGTGCGATGTTCTGTTACAGCGAATCCACCGGATGTTACATTTTTTTGGCAATTTAACAACAGCGGGGAGAGTCTTGAAGTTTCACCCTCGAAATATGGTATTTTATATAAATTATCTTAATAAAGTAAGTTTGCGCTAATTAGTAATATGGGGTTGTATTATACAATTAAAAAATTTACTTTGGTTTACTTTAGAATGTTCTCTAATTTCTATAATTGATTTCTGTTTCATAATAATTTCACAAACTTTCAATGGGTAATCTATACCAGTAGCAAGTTGGAAGATTATTATGAAATGAAATGAAAAAGGAATTGTAATTTCACCTAAGAAAATAATTATATCTTTGTGACTAAAACACCATATCTGTTTTAATTAAGTGATCTTAAGAGCTTATGGTTTTAATTATTTAAAAGCATATAAAAGGAAACTCAATTAGGTGAGCTAAAATCACAATGCGGAAAGACAATTGCAAAGTAACATCAAAACAGCAAACAAGAAGAAAATCAAGAGATCCGGGAAAATCTAATTGTGCCAAAGATACTTGAAACTTGGAACACGTCACGCGTGCTTAGAACTTAAATAGGGGGAAAAGATTTCAAATTAATATCTCACTGCTTTAATAACTTAAAGGATCTTCAGATGTCTGCTCTATTTTATTTTTAGGATTTTCTTTCTAAGGCTCTTAAATAATAATTGGCGTGGTTTAATAATAAGAAAAATGCTTTGAAAGTTACCTTAAACTAAAACTTTTTCATATTTACAAAAAATATGCTAGCTAAACGATTTAGAGCAGTATATAATATATTATATACATATTATATATATATATATATATAATATATGTATATAATATATAATGTGTGTACGGTAATTGTTTAATAGCTATTACGTTTAATGCAGATATATTATTTCAATAAATAGTCATTCTTGTCACAAAAAAGCAAACTTAAAGTTAAAATCAACATCAAAATCAATCAAAAAAAACATAAGTTAAAATCCCGTCTTCTGTAAACGTAGATCGCATTAAAGAAGATAAAAATTTTATCAGATAAAATATATACTTTATATGCAGAGTTCTTTTAGCTTACACATTTATTACTACATACAAATCTATTTATCATAGAAATTATATAGAAATATATCCATGCCCTACAAAATATGTGTAATATTGATGACATGTGTGTAATCGTATAGTTACTGAGCTCAGTTACAAACCGCAGATCGACACAGTACGGAGCACAGTGCGGTGCCAATTTATGTGCATCGTGGTCTAAGTGCGGTTTGGGGTGCCTGATTGTTTAAATACTACTAGTAACGACAGACTAGTGAACTAAGGCCAATGTTTACTTAACTTTATTATCTACTATCTGCTCGTAAAAATTAATATAACTCGTATGTTCTGTTTTTAGGTTTAAAGAATGTCTCAATGGAAAGATGCAGGGTCAGGAGTTGCAAAAGTTCGAATAGCGCTCTCTTGTTAGGTTAGTGTTAAATATATGAAATATTGAAAATCTTGAATAATTTATTTTATAGGTACAGCCAACGGTAGCACTAGTGAATTGATCTATAAACCTCAAAGTGAACGGGAATATGGTGCCCTGAGTTGTCGAGGAACCAATGCCGTTGGAAGACAGCTTGAAGCATGCATCTTTCAAATTGTACCAGCCGGTAGGATTACTTCTTAATTCATATTGAAACTACATTTAAAGCTTGTGCACTTGTCAGTTGGAAAAATCACCGTCAAATTTACCCATTTCAAAAAATTATAAAATATTTACTAGGTGTTTTATTATTTTCTGAAATTTTATTTTAGTTAAAAGCTTATCGAAAAGTCAATCTGTTAACATCGAATTTTTAAAAACACAATCACGAATGCATTTACACGTCGCTTTCGAATGAAATATAACAAAAATACAATTATTAAAAATGGTTTTGTTTGCTTGCATAAAAATTATTTATATATACAGGGTATGCGACCTCAGAAAATAATAATAATGAATAATTATAAGATAATTTATAAGTAATATATTTCAAACATAAACAAACGATAAATATTAGAGCAAAAGATGTTATTTTCGTTACATTTTCTACATTACCGAATGCGGCTGTCTCATTACGCGTCTTAAATTCAGTGACAATGTGAATTTCTTCCTCCTATCGCAGCTTCGATTTATATAATTAGATATAATCTCAGCACGTTTCAGAATTATAGGGTTTAATGTCTTCGCACGGATTGTTAGTTTCAATTTGTGAGAGAGAAATGTGAAATTTTTATCGCGAAAACAAAAAGCTGTTAGTTAATTAGTTCTACTAATAGATTAAAATTTAGCTCGCGAGAACATTGCAACGTATTTTAACAGTATACGTTTAAGTGAAATAACAGGCGTACAAAATTATCCGCTATATAATTACACAGGATTGTCGGTACTACGTCGTCTGTTTGAAGTTTAGTCAGTTGAGGGTCCATTGTAACCAGAAGGTAAAGTAATGATTAAATAATTCTCTATTTATTCATTTAAATAACAGGTTATGACACAAATAATAAAAATACAAGAAGTTTTACAAAGAAAAACAAGAAAAAACTGATATAAAACTAAACCAAATTATATTAATAAATTGTATGAAACTAAAACACGTTAAAAAGATATACAATATGATACTATCACAGAAGGATTTAAGTAAATAACGTAAACATGTACACATTGTAAGAATAAATATTATACGTTCTTTTAAGTAGTCCACGTTGCTCTATATTGGTTCTTGTTGATAAATGAAATGTAGGTCCTACAGTAAAAGCAGAAAGACCTCATAGGAACACGAGTTTTATTTAGATCACAAGAAATCTAAACACACGAATCTAAATAAAACACGAGTTTTATTTAGATCACAAGAAATTTAGCAACCAGTGCATATTTTTAATATAATGTTGATTGCTAATTTTAAATATAGATACAGGTTTGATTTGATTGTTAAAAACGTAAATACTTCTGAAAATTATCTTATGTTCTTAGGTTTGGTTTGGTGACATCTGTGGTTATACTAATTAATGAACATAAAATAAAGTTCAAGAAGATGGAGTCGATGAAATTATTTCGCCATATTAAAGATATATTGAACTGCACGATAAAGTGTCAATAGCATTTATAGACTATAAAAAACACATAAATTCAGCGGAGGTATATTGGAAATATCTGCCGCAGCTGCAAGAGTATGAGTTAGCACTTACAGTTATGCAGTGGAACCGTCTCAACCCGCAACATTTAATATCCTCAGAATCATAACATATAACACGCTAAATTGTCGACCCCTACCGCCATAAGTCACGACAAAATTAGTGAATTTAGCTCTGCACTTAATTTTCATTTCAACGCATGTTACATTTACTGCGGAGTTAGGCTGCGAGATTAGCACGATTTAATTATGTTATGGTAAAAGATGAATATTTCATGATTCACTGAATTTGCGTTCGTTAACGATACAACGTTAGAGTATTGGGTGATTTGAATGTAATGATTCATTATTGAAAATATACAAACTAAATTATCTTATAAACCTTATATTAGCTCGACCGGCGTCTCCCCGAAATTGCTCTCTACAAGCAGACATCAATGGTACTGACGGGTTGACTGTATTATACGTCCGATGCGTCGCCGGTTATGATGGAGGGCTGCCACAATCATTTGTTTTGCAAGCTCTGGATCCATTCACGAATTATAACAAATACAATGCCACTGTAAATGATACAGGTAAGATGGAAAATGTTTTTATTAAGAGACCATTTGAAAAACACGTCATATACTTAGACGTCCTCCGTCTAGTTTTGCTTTGTTAATAATTGGCATTGATGTATATTATTATAGTAGAAAAATACAAAATTATAATATCTTATTGAAATGAAGAAAAGACTAAAACTTTTATGACAATCGTGTAATAAAGTGATAGATAATTATTATATGAATATACCTGAAACAACTTTAAACCCGATTTTCTTTTGAAATGTGCTTAGATAAGCCTACATAAATTTATATGAACGAAACTACTAGGATTTATTAAATAAGTTTTAAAATAATGATCCCTTTTCAGATGGACTGGTGACATTCAAATTAGATCTGTCACACTTATCACCCGGGGATGCGGAAGGTGCCACGGTCAATCTCCTTATTTATGCGAAAAATCTTAAAGGTGATTCGGAAAAAACTCTCTTGGAGAATATCGCTTTCAATGATGCCGCAAAACGGACAGGTCGGATTGATTTTTACTTAGATAAGAGTAAAGATGACATTGAATTTCCAACATTATAATAAAAATTTAAACTGTACAAGGTTTTAATTAAATATAGCTGTATAAAATTAGGGGATAATTGATCAGCATAATTCACGAAATAGTATTAAAGATTTTATCCCACATATGGAACAAAAATTTACCTTATACGGTGAGAACACTTAGTAAATTCCACATAAAACGGAATTAAAATGCTTTAAACTTGTGCAAATATATAGTTTTGGAGTCGTATTCAATATAATTGGTTTCATTGAGCGTTTAGTTGCGCAATACCGTAACGTGAATAGACTAACACGTTGTTATTCAACGCATGCCTATGCAGCTCAGTGCATCACCAAGTAAAAATTTCTTAAATGATCTACTAATCTAACGAATCATTTTGGTGGTAACTGGTAATTCTTTTGGGATTTTATATAATGTGGGAACAGGCAAATATTTAAATTACATTACATTAATAATCCTCATACGAGTGTGTAGGTTTGAGATGACGCATTCACTCAATTTTATTGTTCTTTAAATCTAGTCCGTTTGTATAGGTTGAGAATATTGTTTTTAAATTCAGACCTAAATGTCAATTTTCATTGTTTCTTTCAATTGTTGCATATTCATAAAACCTGGAATTTCTCGAACGTTCAACTTTTACAAAAGCAATATTTTAGTCAAGCCTATTTCGACTCACAAACAAAGGTTACATTTTACTAACTTGAAAAACTGTACGAGAGATTTCATTTATTTTACGTTTATTTTATTTTTAGTTTATGTAATATTCGTGCTAATATAGTAAGACAACTTTACGTGTATAAGTGAAGGTAGAAGGTTAATTTTTTAAAATAAAATAAAATGTTATTAATAAAATATAAATTTTGCTAGGAAAAGACCACATTTTAAATTGCTTAACATAACACAGTTAAGGGACTGTAAAGGGTTTTTACAAATGTGTATATATATTTAAATAAATATTTCATAACAAAAATTAGGATATAAATTGATATCTGTTTGTGAACAGATGGTAAGAGCAGCATGGGCGGAGCTACTTTAGGTATATTAGTGGCAGCCGCTTCGGGCGCTACAGTCGCCGCAGGTGGAATTGCTCTAGCTGCATTGTTTGCCCGGAGGAAGAGATCACATCCCCCAAACAAACATCCTCCCGGAGACATGCTGGAATTAAGCGACGGGGGCCGGCGTTATGTGGTCGCTTATACGATTAAGCCTTCGCCTGATTCAAAAACTTCAGAGCCTCAGCCGGATATTTTGAATGCTCCAGGTATGTCAAACAATTTTATCAACTCATAAAAACGTATTAATTCTAAACTTCATGCCAAATTACTTTATTACGCAATAAACCGCTACAAACAGAGTTAAATATATGTAATTAATAATTATTAATCGGTATGTTTAAGAAATGTTAATATTATAAAAATATTCATGGAAGTCCAAGGGAGAGCCCCATGTCCAGCAGTGGACGTCTTATGGCTGAAATGATGATGTATAATAAAACACAGTGATGGCTATTCACGTTCTTACAAATTTTTCATTCCTCAATTCTCTGATCTACCAACAATCGTACCCATATGTAAATGGTAACTTATTAAAATGCTTTGTCCAGAGACTATCAGTTGTTTAGACTAGAGGGAGAGAGCAGAATTAAAAGTTAAAATATATTCATCATAAGAATTACTATGGAATATTAGTTATTTAACTGTTTTAATTGAAAGTCAGGTATTCTGAAGTTCGTACTTGCCTGGCTTGCGGTACCGTGAAGTTAAAATTTTGTTTTTGCAGTGCGCCTAACGCAGAACGGTTGTTAAAAAAAATATTTTCTCCGCAATACTCTCCCAGCAGTCCATTAAAGATACTAATAAAATTTCGTCAGTGAATTTATTAAACAAAAAATCCTAAGTGGCTTGTTTTAGTCCGTTAAAAATGGTTGCTTTATTTGAGAAAGTGAAACGAGATTTGAGAAAATCGAGCAACAGAAAATGCCAACTCTGTTTGTAAAAACTTGTTCCTTTTTTATTCTTCTCCGCATTATCGCGCTAATTTAAGTGAGTTGTATAGACTAATTAGGAGAGAGATCTTTTTGTACATTCAGATGGAGACAGTCAAAATATCCATCCAAATACTGAAGCGGACGAATGGACGACTGTAAGAGATATTAAAGGTACTGTATATGTTTGATTTTTTAAATTATTATAAAAAATTATAAGCATATCTTGATAAAAAAATGTATATTCGGTTTCTATTACATATAATTTATTCATTTTTATAGGTGATTGGTCAAACAGTGGCGCAGTATTTTCTGCGGAAGACTTAGCACTTTTAGACACAACTGGACAATCACATCAAATTAATGTAAGAATAATTATAAGAAAGGTGAACGAAAAAGCCTAATTTGGCTATTTTACTTAAAGGTTAAATAACCTCTAAGTACAAATCTTAATTCCTACTACTCTTAATCAAAACTAAGTCCAATATCAATTTAATACAAAACTTTACATTTAAGTGGATTCGAAAATGTCAATTAGAGACAGTACATTCAGATCTCAATTCTTTATAATTTACAAATACAGTTTATTTATTGCATTACAGTTTGACTACATAATGATTGTTCATATTTTTATTGTTTTTTTACAGCTCACGCCGCAAAGTGAGATCACACCGTTGAGCAGACAAGAAGACTTAATAAATCAAAATCTAACACAACCCCTGTTAGCTAATAATTTTAGGCCCAGTTTAAGTCCTACGTTAGGTAGCCCTAACTTTGTGTGCCCAAATGGTAACGTTGGTTCACCCTTTGGTAGCCAAACGCTCACTCTGAGTGGGCCCACCTTAAGTTCAGGAAGTCTGGTAACATCCACTCTACATAGAAAAGGAAAGAGTAATGTAAGAAGAAGAGAACATGTTTTAGCGGAGAGTCTACCGGGTCCTGAAAGTTGCGTATAAGACCACCAATCCTTAGCTTACCTAAGAGACATACCAAGATTTCAAGTCGATTAATGTGTCGAAATGTATCTTCGCCTGATCATATAGCAATCAATTTTTTGATTGTCACTATTAAATAATTTTGGAAACCGTAATTCTTAATGTTGTCTCTTTCATCCAGTCTTCCTTTTCCTTCCTACGGATGAATTCTTTTTACAAATTTTTCCATTCTTATTTTATTAAAATCAATATTTTTATACAGACTCTATAATTTATTATTGTTGTCTTTGTGACTCAACATAGTATGCATTCCTATTATAGCGTGTTTTCAATTGATTCTGCATTTATATTGATTTAGATATTTGTAATACGTGAAATATTTTCAGGCATAACTAACACTTGAAATGATTGTGTTCCTATTAATGATGTTTGAAAATGAATCATTTAAGTAGTTGGAGTCTACGAAAATGGAAACTGCCATTATAGAATTTCGGCCAAAGTTTTGAATAAATAACATTTAGACAATACAAATTTTCCTATAGCAAATCTAGTCGTTAATTAATAAGTTTTTTGTAAATAGTAATCGTGCTCAATTTGATTTATAACTGGTTGACATTGTATATAGATTTATAGTCTATAATCACATTTTCTTCTCTTTTATGTATTTTTCTATTCTTCTATATATTCTAAAATATTTTAACTAGATTTTATTTGTTAAAATCTCAAACGATATACCATTTTGCAAATATATATTGTATAGTACCAATTACGCAGATAGTTTATTTAAGGTAATAATGGGTTGTGTGATTGTAAATATAAAAGTTAAGTTACATAAATAATGTAAAATAGCTGGTAGAATGCTTTTGTTGTAATTCTTTAGGGAATGTAAATATATACCCAGCTTTCAGGAAGTAATCGTTTTTATTTGTGTTAATTCTATCTAGAGTTTAAATGTCTTTAATGTCGAAGCATATTTGTTGTAGCTGTCATAATTAAAAGCGGCCCTAACTAGCTGATGTAATTTTATATTCTATAAGAAAATAAACTTTTTACAAAAATATATTTTGAAATTTTATTTTAGAAATCTGAAGACTTTCTTTACTAAAACATACAATGTTTATATATATAATTAAAAATTCTGAACATATATTTTAAAAAGGCAAATTTGTAAAGCTAATACGTAGTGCTTAAAGTTGTACATACTGTTAATTACAAACTCTCAAAATATTTTTTAAAAATGATCAACGAAATTGAATTTTTTTTATATGAACGGTGACAAACGGTGGCCTTTATGGAATATGTACGCTCTTTTCTTAAAGATCCCTAAGTCGTATGGGTTTGGAAACATCCTTGCTGGCAGCTGATTCCACAGAGAGGTGGTGCGCGGCACAAAATGCCTTAAAAATGTAACTAAATGTAACCAATGCCTATAATTACTAAATATATAATATATCTATTATATATAAGGTAAATACGGAACATATATTAAAACATACTTTTAAAAATACCCGAAAGAATTCAGAGAGTTTAATATAAAACACCAAAGGACCGCTCGCAACATAAAACCAAATATTTTTCTATTAAATTCAGCCGCTAGAAAAATGTTCATTCAATCCCGAGGATAAAAAGGGAAAAATACCAATTTATGTGAATTGTAATCCGCAACCGTTTCCCGATTGGCAAATATTGACACGGCATAGACGACCAACTTAAATTGTTTACGTTAGACGATACGGAACTAATTATTTGCACAGCGCTGAATTATTCAAACGATCGTCGATTGCGATGTCTCTTCTCTTTTAATTGCTAATTGCCAATTCTTTACAAACACATGACGAGTTTCCAATACGATCAAGCCTCTACCTTATATAAAATCAATGTTTATATGATAATAGACCGTGCCAAGAGTAATCGGGGCTTAATCTGAGCTTTGGTTGTGTTTAGGTTCTTCGCCGATTAAGTAGTTATAAAATCAAGGGCCTCTGATGTCATCATTCACCTGCGAAATGCAGTACTAGTATAATTTCTTCACGCTGAGCATTATGTGAGGCCTGGTATCATTTCGGATGAGCCGGCCCAATTAATGCGTCAGCATGGCTCACCCACTGGTGGGACAGTATTAAGACACTCGACCAGCTACTGTCAAGCCCTTCCAAAGATCGAATAAACTTAATTATAATTTATAATTTAATAATTGTCTATTAATAATGTTATATAAAATAAAGTTGTATACAAATAGAAATCGTGATTTTTTTACTATCGGTAAATAAATCTTAAGCTAAATATGTATAAAATAAGCTAAATATATAGAAAATAAGCTTAATATATAGAAAAAAATTTAAATTAAACCCACTATCAAAGTAACGAACCTCCATAATAAATCCTGAATAATGAATACTATTCTGTTAGGAAACTTTCAGTCCCGATACGAATGAAGATGGTTTTATTTTACGGTGAATCTAAAAGAAATACGTGGCGTTCAAGAATGGAATTTAAAACAATGTTTAAAAAACATGTGATAGTAATCAATCGAGACACTTCCTTGTTCCAGATTGTTTGCTTTAAGCTTGGAAAGCTTAAGTTCTCTAAACCCGCTCCGGTCGAGTTTGGCTCAGACAAAGGCTAAGGCTTTGTGGTGCACTCCGGCGATAAAGCCGAGTGCAGGTAAACTGCAGCTCTGCGTCTGCAAACACTATGAAAGTGGCAATTGACGGAATCATAATAGTGTTTACAAACCGCGATAACTTTATTTCAAGTTGCATTAAAGTTAATAATCACCTCACCTAGGGGAACAGATACCCCTAGCCCTTGCAGAGCCACGGTGCGTTACCGGCCTTCAAGGATTATGTACGCTCTTTGCTTGATGGTCTCCAAGTCCTACGACTTTCAAACTACTACTAGTTTGAAAATATCCCTTCTGGCAGCTGATTTCACAGAGTAGGGGTTTGCAGCACAAAATACTTTAAAAAACGCTCAGTTGTGGAACGATAAACATCTAGATGATAACGATTCAACTGTATTCTGCTTCGAAGTTCGATGATAAAATTCAACTGCAAGTATCAATCCAAACAGTACCTCCGAATATTGACCGTGATAAATGCTGAATGCGATCTAGAGGAAGGCTTTATATTTGATTGTAATTAACCTTAGCCGTTAACGTCCCACACCAGGCCATGGACGCCTATTGTTTGATATGATGAACTTTTTATGCTCGTAACCACTGGTATTACAAATAGCCTCTTAAATATACTATAGGTAACTTTAACAAAACCATCCAAGCACAGTTTAGCCTAAACAAAAAGCGCAATTGAAAACCCTCTCTCAACAAACTCTTAATTCTGCGCAAATTAATTTTCAATTGTTAAGAGACCAATCGAAAACTCGTTTCAATCAATTACTTTGCATTATTCTTACGAAGATAAATTGATAGTAATGAACAGAGTCCTTAAAACAATGTCAAGTCTCGGTCAATATCTGTTTACCCCTCTTTGCATACTCAACAAACTTTTGGAGGTAGTCCTGTAGTTATCCTATAGTTTTATTTGAACGATTAACTCTTTATAATTTATGTTATTTCAACTAACTTTATCAGTGGATTGCTGATATCTGTGATTAAGTTTGTATAAGTCTAGCTAAAATGTAGCTACAAATTATTTTTTATTTATAATCCTATAAATGCTATGATCATTTTAATTGGAATGATTAATATAATTCAATCATATCTACGTATAACATTGACCAGTGCTTGCAGACATATTAGATAACACAGAGCCACGTCCAATGTAGGTATAGACACGAGACACGTAACAAAACATCGGGAATGAACCGAAACTGTTTGAAACACACGCAAAAACTACAATCAAATCGACTTCCGTTCATTACTCGCTGCATGGCGAACGGTGTAACGAACACTTGTTTGATTGGAAGGCAATGCAGCTATCAAGTCTCACAAGCTTGTTCACTTGTACACATGATTGCTTCATCTCTATTGAAAACGAAGTCCTGATTGATACAAATGTTTGTTTGAATAGATGAGCATACATTTTCAGTTGTGTTATTCTTCTTGTATTTCTTCACTACAGAAAGATAAACACAATTATGCTAAAGGTAACCAAAAAACTGAACTGCGATCGCCAACACGCCTGCCAATCGTGGCGATTATGGCAAACACTCCCCAAAAGGGGGAGGCCTATGTCCAACAGTGGACGTCTTACGGCTGAAATGATTATGATGATGATAATAGTATAAAATTAAATCTAAGCTTTGATTTGTTGTGTGATATTGTGTTTATGCATTTTGATATTTAGTCAGTGACTTTTGTTATATGAATATAAAATAGTGGAATGTGGTTTTCTAATATGTATAACCTAATGTTTTTATCCCGAAAATCCATCAGCCTGCCCCACACTTCCTATATTCTGTATTAAATCAATACACTAACCGTTTAATTGACTATCTAAGATAATTGCCTTAACGATAATAGATATTGACACATTAGATCAATGACATTAGTTTCAAGTATAGTCCGCTAAATAAGGACAATTACATAAATTAAATTTAAAATATCATTTAAGAAAAACTAAAATCTTTCAAGCACCACAAGGAAATCTAGCAGACACAAGATACATGGGTATTGTTTTAAGTTATTTCTATTTAAAATCAGCATTACAGAAATATATTATAAATTTAGAGAAATGTGTAATATGCAACATACCACTAAAAAATCTAAAGATATTCTGATCGTCAAAGTATAAAACAATTCAGAAAAGTTTTTAAATCAAAATTCCGCTACGGTCATTGACCGTTTCATAATGTTTGTAAGACGTCCGACGTTCCCCATAATAGACTGGGCCAGATAACAGATGTAATAAGTTACATTGTGGTGGAATAAGGCGATGACACACCCGGAAAATTGTTATTCGTCCTTCCGACTAATGGGGAAATGTTATCTGATATATTAACACGATCAGCCAATTCGATTTTGTCATTTATAAACCAATAAATCTATGATATTACTTTTATGAATCATCATTAATAGTAATATGTTAATAATGGCTATAAATTCATATCCTATATTAATTCGATTTTTTTTGTCTTTTTCATAATAGCTTAAGTGCATATGGATTGAGTGTTAATCTCAAGAGGTTGAGGAAAAGCAAATTGATATATCCTACATCAGATGGTGTTTTTTTCCATTTCACGAATTTTTTATACATCTGGCATTTTTATGGAATCTTGATTGTATATAGGCTACACAGCTTCGAAATACCGCCCAAGAAAATTACTTACACGATATTGATTAGTATATAGGTATAAATTCCCATTTATCATCTCATCATCGTAACATTGGAGAGTTTTATATTCCGTACGAATAGCGTAAACATAATAAATTCCCTCAAGGGTTTAAGTTGAATTTTATTACGTACATAAAGACCTAAGTGCTCAAAGGCATGAGCCGTTATACTAAAAGATAGTTAACGACATAGAACAAATACAAACCAATCCAATTTCACGCTATACTCGAATTTATTTGCAAATGTAAAGTAATTTTGTCCTTTTCTTTTCGAGTAGTTTCAAAGAAAAATCACAATGCGGGGATTTAAAATAGAAATATAAAAGTTGCATGTCTGCTTAGTGTAAAGCCTGCCCGCCCGCAAGGACGCGTCTTAATGTCTGCAAGGACCAGCTGATGGTTCGTCCAAGAGACATTACCCTTTGTCTTAAATCCCTTTAAGTTTAAGCAAAGTCAAACTTTATTGCGGCGGCGATAAGATCCTAAATACGTTGGATCAGTAACTCCACGTTATTGAGGTAGAAAATGGTTGGAAATTCAAAACTGCATCAATGGAGCAATTTGTCCCCTCGTCAACGATTTAATAGTTTGAAATGATGTATGCTATTATATATTCTAATAGTGGCTTTAAATTATGGGGAAGCCTTGAAATGTATTGCTCAGTTCAGTTGGATAGTACCTACGAAAGGCCATATCGTGTAAGTGAAAGTATGAAATAGTGACCATAAAAAATTTAGGTACATGTTTTGACAGGCAACTTTTAATAAAATGTATAAATTTTTGATTATAAAAGCGTAGAACACAGCACAACTATTCTACCAACTTCATTAACACAATTAAAAATTATACCTTTAGCTGCTTGTATTATATACACGAATTCGTCAATATAAAACTGAAACAAAAACAACTCGACATTCTCGAAATTCTTTAAAATTAAGTTGTTAATTATCTTCGTATAGCATTATAAAAGGAATGTTGCCATAAATTATTTCTTATATAATGGTTAGTTTTAATAATTAATACCAACATACTTTTTCATGACAATAATACCAGGATAACATTCCGATGACCATTTACGCTCATTCCACAGAATTTTATTATCTTAATTTATTGTCTCCTAAGGTTTTTCTTCGCATGGCTCTTCCATAATATGTAGCAGTAGTAGTTTTTTTCCAGCGTTGCCTGAATAATTAATATGATTGTATCATACAATTATGAAATGTGTAAGCCAAAGAGAACATAATTTGTATTCTTTTTTAGTTTACATAATTGGTTTCATTTCTTTCCGATTTTGTTGATTAAACAGCCATGTAATTGTTCATTCTGCTTCATAGATGTTGGTTAATATAGTCCGTAAGAGCACCATGTGTCAGAAACTGTTATTGCTGTTCGTTTTTCTTTATTTTATAGCGGACAACGGAGAAGGTGGGTATTCTATATGGTAAGAGAACACCACCGACCATGAACAACTGCACCACGCATTGGTTGTGTTGTCGGGTCTTTAAAGCGGCACTTTTAATGTCTCCGATATCCTCACTCACTCTGCGAAACACACTACAGGTGCCGTTTCACTTTGAGTATTCTGTGAGTCCGTTGTATCACCTCGGACGAGCCGGTGCGTCAATTTAAAATTAGTGCGTCAGCATATGCTTCAACATGCCTCTCTCACGGGTGAAAATTAGTAAATAAATTTAAGAAATAGTATAGTTATTATACTGTGTACGAAATTTCAAGTCACAAAATTGTATTTCAGATCAATACATTTTTAGTTTGAATTTCAAAAACCGAATAAAACTGAAGGGTATACGACAGGAAGCAGGAAGGAAGGAAAAGTACAAAAGGTAAAATATTTGAATTTAGCTGTAAGGAAGAAGGAAATGGAGACATTACGATTCCTAATAGATATTGTCGGCGTATGCTAAAGTGTGTCTAAGTAATTGAAATTATAAAGTATTCCTAAGTGGAAATGACGGAAGCAAGTATGAAACTGGTTGGGAAGGCACTGGGGAAATTATTACCATATTCAACGCATTTCCGTGGCACACCGAAAGTAGGCTTCGTAGCAAATTATTTGTCATATTAACGTCACTAAGCGGAGTTTCCGCGCCGAAATGTTAATATATTAAATCATGCCTTGAGGCATTCTAAAATTTGACATGTTGCAGCAACGAGCAATAACAGAATAAATTCAACACATCAGTTATGTAGGTTGATTAACAATATTCAAGAATAGACCTATAAAGCAAACTTTTATTCGAGCATACAGTGAGACAGTGTGTTGTTGTTTTGTTAGCGGGTTTGTCTACGGCGGCAAGCCTTCTAAACAAATGTATTTATTTTGATTTATTTGTGCCACGCCAGCATTTAGTGATTTACTTCTTCGAGAACGTTAAAGTTAAATAAATAAGGTATTAGGCCATTACTTTTATTTAATAGAATCGGTCGAAAACTTGGTGATTACGACAGAACCGAATCCGTTTTACTTAAGCAAGACTATTACTAAGTAATTTATCGACGTTTTTAGGGTCGGCTGTGTAGTGCGCCTATTAATCTCATTTTATTGTCCATCCGTCTGCCGTTTCGGAGGACGAGCGCTAACAAACCGTTTCACGTGAAAAGTGGTTGACGTCAGCAAACGAGGAGCATAACAAGGTAACATTTTTTCCTACTTTAATTAAAACCGCGGTCGCCACACCAAACAAAAACCACGGAGGCAACGAATCAATTTCGCGTCAGGAAATTACTTTGTAAAGTTGAAAAGGGTTGCGCGATACGGTACCAAATTGAAATTCTTTTGTAGAACGCGCCTTTACATGTCCGAAATGCTACCTGGCTCACAATCATACAACAACATTTTTCAAAATAACTTGTTGAAACGAGTAAAACCAACTTATTAACTGCCACATCAATTTCATTTGATATTAATAAGTACATCAACATGAGCTGAATTTACTTCTGTGCAAGATTAAAAAGACATGAAGCAAAAACCTAGAGCGTACCCAGAAAAGATTTAAATGACAAACCAAATGGATTCTCTTGGGATTCAATATATTTGTTTTGCAGTATTCGTTTACGCTACATAAGCAACAAAATTCTAAAGATTCATTTTATTTAAGTATGTGCCATGAATAAAAGTACTTTTGTAATTTTTAAGAGGAAAATAAGAAAAAAATTAGTATGTCGTAAAAAATTATATGAAAAGCCATCGAGAATTTTTAAAAGTTTTGAAGCGTCGAAGTTCATTAACAAAATAAGCAATCTGACTAAAAGCATGGGCCCATGGAGGTAAAAGCAATTAGAAAGTTATGGAGTGTTCTTGACCATTATTTACATATTATGAGAGAATCCATAAGAATTTGATGGAAATAAATTAACTGGCAGATGTTTAAACATCGGATTTTCTTCCGAAAATTGTTCTTGCAATACAATGTTCAATATTATAGAAACATTGAACATGGCTCCAAATATTTGATTTAAAATGGACACTCGCATATCACTAACAACTTATACATTTTTTAAACGCTGACGAGTCTTTGTTTATTCATAATAACTATATTAATTGCACATAAGTTAAATGCTCTGAAACTGTATTTCTTTCAAACAACAACCTGTATTTACTATTTGACCACAAATTTATCATTATTTTTCATTTGAAATGATTAGCTACATCTATTAAAACCATAGCACTATGAAACAAAGATAAAAAAGAAATATGGACCACTTGTAGTATCTACGGCGTAATAACCACTAAACATCACTTGGCACAATATAGCCGAGTCAATAATTGGAAAATATCGCCGAGCCTTTGCGAACCCTCGCAGCGAGAAACGCTGCCAATATAGGAAACACTAATCCCCGACATCCCATTATATACATTATAGGATATACGCATATTTTATTTGTTTATGAAGCCTCATATAAATATAACAGACTCTTAGATATTATTCTTAACCAGCTTTGAGAGCCTTACAACTAAGTGGGTTTATAAATCTACCACGAATCGAGAGGTATCGGATTCGAATCTCGGTCCGGACTATAATTATGTATCGGGTTATAATTTATTAGGTGTCTAGAATGCTTGATAGTGGCCGGGCAAGTGTCTTAATACTCTAGCACCAGTGGAAGAGCCATATTGTGAAGCACATGCTGACGCACTTTTTGGGCCGGCTCGTCCGAAGTGACACCACGGGCTCACAGAATACTCAACGTGAAATGGTAGCTGTACTCGAAACGGTACTCCTACTGTGTTTCGGTGAGTGAGTGAGGATTTCGAAGACCCTTAAGAATGCCGCTTAAGCAGCTTAAAAAGCCGGCAACACAACCTATACGTGGACTGTGGTGCGGTTGTCCACGAGCGGCGGTGTTCTCTTACCATCTGCTCGGTGGTCCGCTGTATCATAATAAAACCAAATTCAAATACATAATTTTCCGATTTACAAACTGTGACATTAGTTTTTAAGGTATGTGAAGCAAGCTTAGATGTATTTTACCAACCATAATGACGTCAAATGTTTAAAACGCTTTGATATTTTCTCAATGGACTTCTTTTGGAAACTTCTTTTTATAGAAATAACGCTAACGCAATGAAACAAGATTTTCATCTGCGCCTTAATAACTTAAACAATATATTTCTGGCAACATTACGTCTCGTCAGCACTTAGGCTAAAAGCCTCCGCTCGGTAAACAGCGCTTGACAAGCAATCGCTAAAGCCAGTACACACTGTCGTTTGCCTTAATTTGTGTAATACCCGAGCTAACTTCATCACTCTGCGACTTGCTATAACTTTTGATAAATCCGATTACATACTTAGCAGTTCAGGATTCCCTTTAGTATTATTTGGCATTTGCTTTGTTTAATCATTATTCTTGTTAGGTGGGTTTCTTTGGGGAGCCCCGTGTCCAGCAGTGGACTTGATAGGCTGATGATGATGATGAATCTTTATTGTCACTTTTTGAAAAATATTGATTTTTAAGCTCGAGGTTGAAATCATAATATATACATAAATTACTTGTCACGTTGCTTGTTTGCAATAGATTCCTACACTTGCACTTACATTTTACTTGGACTGATTGCTTCAGTCAACTTAAACACAGAATAGTTTATATCATTTTAAATCGCAGTTTTATTTTATTGTTAATTAATTATTTATTAACAAAGAGTGATTTGTGATTCTCTGTTAGTTCGATAAGATTGTAATAGACGGCGCTATAAGGTAATTTTTGATTGAATCAATTACGCCGAGGTCTGGGTCTCGCAGGAGACGCTCTTGCGCTAGTCGCGGAAAACGCTAATTTATCGGCGTGCCCTTGAACAGGCCTCGCGCACGTGTTTTGCTGGAACGGCGCTCTTACCAACAATGAAAATCCCAACAACAAAAAAAGTATATATTCAACAGAATATACATAATATACAGATGATAGGAAATTCACCTGGTTCCCTTATAATCTATATAAAATCCATTTTATTTGAATTTATCAATAACTACCCTAATAAAAGACATTTTTTTACAACCTAAAATTTATTTAAAACTCTACCGAATTGAACTAAAAATTAAGTTCAGCCTCTTATTTTGTTTGCTATTAAAAGAGTCGTAAAAAAGACACTTCGATTGGAAGCTTCGCAATAAAGCCTATATCGCATATCGTCATGTCAAATGTGACATGCTTACATTTTCAACTTTTCAGACGACATCTCTCATTTTAGTGGCTCGTTAAATCGTGAAACCAAATTACTTTTACTTTTATTAACGAAAACAGCGATTGAGTTACAAAATACTCGCTTGGGGTTATAATTTCTTGTGTCATAAAAGTTGTTAATTTAAAACGTTATGTTTTCACCTATACAAAACTGCCTTTTGTACCATAAATGGTTTAACTTGTTCTTAAGAACTTTAATAAAAGCGTATTAACTGGAGTTAGGGTTATTATAACTCGTTGTAACACGAGCGTATTCGAGTTTGAAAATAATAGTGTATATTATCCGTTGCCACAAGTTTCTTATATAAATCTAATCAAGGTCATAATAAATTATTCTTTAGGTAAGTGCCGTCTAAATAGGTAGTTCATAAGGGTCCTTCAGAAGCTCCTACAACCGGAACAGTCGCTGTGCCGAGCACAATTTGGATCTTAACACAATGTTATCTGGCCGGTAACCGCAAAAGTCTCACTAACAAGCCTTGCCAGACACCCGAACTAGACCTGCTTGCGCCCACTTCTACCAAAACTTCCCACAACAACAAAGCTCGTTGAGAGCAAAAACTTTGAGAACCTCGAAAACTTTTAAAAGTTTACTATGAAGCGAGAGAGGTATTGGATTCGAATCCCAGTCCGTACAATTATAATTTAATTTATAATTTATTCGTTCTCTGGAAAGGCGTGACAGTGGCTCGGCCAGTAGAGAGAGAGAGAGTCTTTATACTGTCGCACCCGTGAAAGAGCCATGTAAAAAATTTAAATATAATAATTCGCATAGAGGCCTCAACAAAAAAAAACTTTGAATTCTATCGTAATTTCTGCGGCAACCCTATAAAATACTGATGAGGCCACTTTTGAAGGGTACCAGACAATAAGGTCCAAGCATTGCAGTTGTAGGGAGGGCTCTTAACTCGGCCAGCGACTTTCTTATTCCGCAAATAACGTTCCAAGCCCCTGTACAACAAAAAGGTAAGCTCTCATAAAACTCTTACTTTGAATAGAAACGCTGTTAATT
This sequence comes from Delias oraia, assembly GCA_018230265.1. Classification (NCBI taxonomy): domain Eukaryota; kingdom Metazoa; phylum Arthropoda; class Insecta; order Lepidoptera; family Pieridae; genus Delias; species Delias oraia. Next base: position 1,551 of record DWCF01002060.1, on the reverse strand, counting down.
TACGCTCTTTACTGCTTCTCGTTCGCTTCTTGAAATTGAAATAAAAACATTCCCATTATTAAAATTAGGTAGTTACTACATTCCTTCTAAATTAATTGTCTCTATTGTGTGTTGTGGACTGTGTTTCAGGAGAAGGTCAAATATTTTTCTAATTAGAACACACGTACCTCGTAAGGTCTAAGAAAATGGATGAAACGGTGCTCTATATGCTAACACAATATGGGATAAAATCTCTAATTTTGCACGTGCATCAGATAGTAATCATATGAGATCTTTAAAAAATAATATATAGTTTTATTACTAGAGGTCATATCATGTTACTATTCAAACTTTTTTTTTATATTTTAGTGGACAACGGAGCAGGCGTGTCTCCTATGTGGTAATAGAACATCGCCACTCATGAACAACCATAGTCCGCGGATAGGTTATGTTGCCGGCTTTTTACGCCGCTAAAACTGACGCCTCAGAGTACAAATTGAAACCATTAAGCTACGAGGGTCTCAAAAACTTAATTTAATTTAAAAATGTACGTAAAAAATATTTTTCAAATGAATTTCCTACAAAATATATACAAGTTACAATATATATATATATATATATATATATGTATGTATGTATACATAATATAAATACTTATTATGTAGATATTTGGTAGCATTTTGATTACTTTTCTAGTTGTTTTAATCGAGTTTCCCTTATCTTACCTGAAGACAGTTACTGAGTTTGTTGTGAACAAACCTTTCAAGATAAAAGTTCCCTCAAACCAATGCTTGGTTTACTATTGTAATAGTAATGATACATTGTATTCATTTCCAATAGAATAATCTTTTGAATAGAAAAATTATTAAGCATGAATAAATAATTTTTAATGTAAATCAAATAATATATTCAATAAAGAGCTACTCTGCACTATATATAATTTACTTATCTTATAAACCATTATCAACAATTCCAAATATATGTTAAATAAAATATGTAAGAGAAAACTTTCGTTTTATATTCCATTGGATCATATTCAACCATAAAAATGCTAAACATAATGAAAATGCGACTAACAAAAACGAAATGGATTTTTCAAATCCTCCATACATGTTACCATAAATATCTGAATATCGCTTTTCATACTCTTTTAAATGCTGATCCCGACTCGACCTTCACATTCGATCGAGTTCACACAATGTAATGGCTGCTATTAGGAACATCAATTTGATGAACCGTGACGGTACACTTGTCCCACTACTTTTCTCTTACATGCTCCGTTTGACACATTACATTATTCAAGAATTCCAAACCTTCGTGAAAATTGATTTAATATTAGCATTTCAAATTATGTTATTCCTTCTTCAGTTCTCATAAATATCTACCATAAAATAATTATATTTGTCATAGAGCGCCTTGGAACATAACAAAGTTTTTTTCTTTATAGTTAGCAGCACCTTCCACTATCGGTCACCAATAAAATATCAAATCAAAATTCATCATCATCATCATCAGCCCATCTAAATCCACTGCTGGATATAGGCCTCCCCCAAAGACGCCCACCCGCTGCGA